>DWQW01001034.1:0-38597 GCA_018249695.1 Heliconius erato demophoon
TGTGAATTGGTTAAAAGTGCTGCTATAATTAACACTGAGTAAATACCTATATATGTTGTCAAATGTTATTGGTGTTTTATATTAGTTTCTAGTCATTTAAACTTCAGTTAATATTTATTTTGATGTTAAATACATAAACCTGTATTTTGTTATATTAGTGTTGTGTTGTTTTCCTTTTTACATTTCCCTTCTGAAACCTTATTATATATATATAGTATATATGTATATATATATATATATATATATATATATATATAGTATATATATATATATATATATATATATATACACACACACACTGTATATATATATATATATATAGGTACATGGGTGTATCTAGAGATATTTTCTTAGTAATACCTGGACTTTTAACTTTGATCAGGTCTGTATTTGTTTTTTCAGGGATTTTTTTTGTTAGTAAAATTTCTGACGTTAGCACCCGAGTATTCGGCGGTAAGCACGGGGAGCACCCGGCTAGCTATATTACACGGAACCGATGAACCTTTGTTTACGTAGTATGGCTTTATAACCTTCCTTGATAAAAACAAAAAAAAATAATTAACAATTTGAACCATTAGCTCTTGAGATTAGCGTGCTTGATCATACAAACTTTATTTTACTTTTTTTATAAGCTTCACGCTGTATCTAGGTATATAACAGGATAGACAAAGGAAACACAGTTTTAAAATACGCCGTTCCCATTAAGACACTACCGTTCCCCAATTTTAGCTGAATCTTGGGGCATTGGGTATTTTGTGGCGGAACGACCAGAATAAAAATATTAAATATTTCTTTCCCTCGATTAAGAATCGATCCCACAACCTGTCGTGTTTACGTCTCTTAAGGTTTGTAATATTTTAGGTATGGATATATATTAATACTGTGTACACTGTATAAAATTAATTTAATGTGCTATTTCATCATAATTTGAATCTCACAGTCAAAGCGTCTCTCTGCACGTTCCAAAGTTTTTCCTTTGATATCATTATCGTCTGTTCTTATTAATTTTCTTCTCCCGGAGCTAATTGGACGCAGACAGCTAGTCCCGAGATAATAACGGGAATTAAGTTTTCAGCGTTTCGCTCAGTTCATAGTGTTATAGAATTTTGTTAAAATAAATTGTCAAAATATAAAAAAATATATGTGATATATATTGTTGGTAAATACTGTTTCTGCTGATTTGTTTGATTAATTTGACAGGAATAATTCATTTTGAATTAAAAAAATTGCCCTTTTTACTCTTAGGGTGTAATGTAAAAAGAAAAGAAAATAGAATTCTTTATCATTTCGTTGTATGTCTGCAGAATTAGAAATAAATTATTTTCTGTGTTTGCTAGGCCATTCTACTGTGGACGTGAGTATTTTGATATTAATTTTAGCATGATACTCCTCACAATCTTTAGGAAAACTTTCTTGACAGACGAACTACAAAGTGACCATATAAAGATTCTCTTTTTAAATCTTTTGGTATAAAACCCTAATAAAAATTAAATATTTACAAATAAATTACAAAAATAGAATAAAATAATTTTTAGCTACGTATTTTCTTTATGCATGACCGATAGGCGCGATAGCGTCTGTAAACGTGATGGTAGTGGATTTGATTCCCACTTGGAGGAATAATTTATTTTTATTTCCCCAGTCTGGAGATTAACTTAACAAGTAATGTATGGGGTTCAGGTGGAAAGCGAAAAGAATGTCTTGCCACTCTGCCTATGCCGATATATTTAGGATAAAGCATGAAGCACAAACATCAGTAAATGACATAAATCTTAAAATCAATCAGAGCTCATACAAATTACATGACAATAGAATCTCCATTACATTATACTATGTAATAAATAACCATTTCGACGCGAGGTCACTGACCCGCAATCAATACAGCCATTTCCCGGGACTAGTCATTTAATGTTCCGACGTGAGTACAAAATCGCTGTCAAGCGCTTCACAAATTAAGCTTTGCTTAAGGAGTTTAAATTATTAGTTGCTATTTTTTTAGGTTCACGATGTTTCCCGCACATTTATGGGGTTGAGACATAGGAACATAGGAACCTGGTGTTAAGACACTTCCGTTCCTCATATTTCGCCAAATTCTGGAGACATTGTATATTGATTGACGGAACTCAACGCCGCGCTTTGTCTAGGCACCAGAAGATATAAAAATATTTATTAAATTTAATATTGCATTTCCTATAGTGAGAATCGAAGTCCCTGCGCCACGACCGGCCTCTAGTTTAATTTAATTAGTTATACTTTGTTGTAATTATAATGTTCAACAACGACTAAGCATATAGAAGCCAGCGTGCTGCAGTGGAACAGCAACTAGCTGTAAACATGAGAGCTGTGGGTTCGAATCCAATAACAAGATTTTTTTAGAATTTTCCAGATCTGGTAAGCAGCAATGGACCGACTAAGGGACTTTTGGTCATAGTCCCGTAAACTTAAAAGGGCCCCCACTTTACTAAAGGCAATAAATAATATAATTAAATAAAAAAAATATCTCTATATTTATATAGAAAATCGGGAATTCTCTGTTTCATTTGATACAAGTTTATTATGGTTATATTTTTAAAGGTCTTTAAAAAGGAAAAGATTTATCAATTCGATTGTTTAAATTTTATTTATATGTATGATGTGTGTTCACTGATTTTATGACCATTTTTTTATGAATTTTGGCGATACTTATTTTGTAAATAGCAGATGTTTCAAAGATGGTCTCATATAAAATTTACGGCAATTGGTTAAGTATTTTTAAAAAAATAATCTAAAACGAAAAAATGTCGCTTACGATATCGCTATCATTTACTTCTATTCTTATTCACACTGTTTGTCGTCTTCATTTAATATTGCTGCCTTTTTTTATTTAGGCCTTCTAATGTATTGATAGATAGATTTAGTTAATTACTTATAGTAATATATTGTGTAAAATTAATTCCCCTTTTTAATATCAGATACTTTACTTAAGTATTTAATTATAATAACATAACAACGACATACGAACGAAAAACTCAAAGGGAAACTGGCATAAACAACATATAAAAATAGTATTTCGGTATATTCAAGTTATATTAAGTAATTTCGTTGTAGTTGTTGTGAGACTAAATAAGTTCTGCTAACCATACTCCACTTTTATAATATCGTATAAGTAACAGTCATAGAATAGAAGTGGCCACCTATCTCTAGGATCTGTTCCTCTTCGTTATCTGTCCTGCCATCAATCTCCTCATACAGGCTCTTCTTCCTCAACAGCGAGTTCTGGGAGGTCAACCAGGCCTTACCTCTCTTACCGCCTACTCTTGCTCCATAAACCTCACTATTTACCCTACTATATAATTCATTCACAATACGTGGATATAATCAATTAGAAAAGTTGATTTCCCAAACCCTACAATTTTTCTCCCACATCCACGCCACGCCGCCAGAAAACACTATATTAAATATCGTATACCACCACACCATGCCACCACAACTTTCTATCAGTTCACTCTCTATAGTAATTAAAAAAAAATTATGTATTTAATTAATGAAATCCTATTAATTACAATTAATTGTATTACTAAGTGGAGATTTAATAATAATTTATTAAAAAAAAGTACAAAACACGGCGAGCCGCCATGACGATCGATCTATATCACTTCTTGGTAAACAAACGAAGTGATATTATTGTATAGTATTATATTGCAATAATATTGACAGATAATTCAGACGTGATGTCGCAAGCAATAAATACAATATATGATGTAATTAGAATAGATTTCATATATATTATATATTTTTTCAACATTGTAGAAATGTTTCTAAAAATCCAATCTAACGCTGCTACTAAATAAGCTAAATGTATAACTTGTCCTCTTTCAAGTACTGAAATATTGATTATACCTTTATTCAATATTGATTACTAAATAATATTATTGAGGCCAGTCGTGGCGCAGGAGCATAAAGTGTGACTGTTAAATCGACTGGTTGTGGGTTCGATCGAGAAATGAAATATTTATTTATATTTTCATTTCTTCGCTCTGGTGCCAAGACAACATGTACCCACTCAACACGCAATGCATCCAGAATTCGGAGGAAATTGGGGAACGAAGTGTCTTAACACTAGGTTCCATCTGTCTACCCTGCTGTGTGCGGGATACAGCGTGAAGCTGATTAATAAAAAATGTTTAATAATTATTATTATGTTCAGTTACTTTTTAATGCAGATTCGTAAATCAAAAGTATTTATATAATTTTTAATTGATTGTTCAAATATTATTCAAAAGAAATTCTAAAATATATTAATTGCATTATGTTTTATATACATACATTTATAAAAACAAGAATATAGGTAGGGGTCGGTTTAAATGAAATAATCCCTGTACAGCGCTGTAACGAGATTTACACAGTTCTAGGACATGGGCTGGTCTCGTCTCACTACAGCACCTACAGTGTTCAGTTATTAGATATATACTTTAATGTCCATAGAATGTTACACAGAAATTCTTAAAGAGAATTGATTCCACTGAAAGCTCAGTTAAGTTGTATAATTATATGAAACGGTACTATTATGGCGAACCATTAGTATCTAACGAATATTACTTACAATTACATATTGACACAATAATTGAAAAAACCACATATCATTATATAAAAGAAAAAAATTATAATATATATAAAACGTAACCATGTTTATTATATAAAATAATTTCAATAAAATCGTCTCCTACGAATCTACATACATTATAAACATAGAGCAGACCTATAATTAGATTATGAATAATTTGTATAGCACTAACTTACAACACAAATTGAGTCATTTGATAAAGTCGAATTGATTTTGATTATAATTTATCCTATTAAGTGAGACAATAAAGAGAAACTTTCGCGTTTCGACCGCTCACGCAGGAGACGCTACTCGCTCACTTGCAATCTTTGACTTCTTTAGTGTCCCAACTTAGTGTCTTAGTGATCAACGGCTTTAGTAGCGTCAATATAATTATATAATTATGTCTAATTTTCTAGAACTATGTTACGGCCTGAAGTCAGCTCTCGTCGCGCTCACGAGACATGAGTGCAGTGCGTTGTGCACGCTGGGTTGCCCTCGCTTTGATGAGACTAGGTGGGACTAACTGTTTAGGTTGATGGAACGTGAACAAGACATATATGCTGTATGTCTAAACATAGGTAGTTCCTATGTTTTGCTATGATAGGATGTGACAGTCGAAGGTTGTTATGAGCGAGGCAACCCGTGCCAATGGGATGGAGGTGAGCTCTGCGTGGAGGTGGTGTAAGGTGGTGATGAGCCAGGTGGCACTGAAACAGGCTCCGGCTGCTGTAGTGTGATGTTAGCCTCAATAAAACACCTAAGTTCTATGGTACGCTAGAGTGAGCGACGACCAATCCTATACTAACTTCCCTAATCTTAACTCTTACTCCGAGGCTAATGGCAGTGATGGTCAGCAGTTGTCGGGAGGGACAGAAAGTCGACCATGCCCAAAGAATTTAAACTCAAAAGTTTACTTCAAATCAAAATCCAGAACTTATCCACTTGTAGTTCGGCCCCCAGCGGCGACGGGCCGGAGCTTACAGCCGCGGCGAGGCGGGCGGCCGCGGCTATCTAAGTTACGCTACCACCTATATCTAATATCATTTAGTGAACCGCGCTCGTGTCGGCGTCTCGAGTTCACTTAGTATGATATCTACTCTTTATGAACATCATTGATCATCTGTCAAATATACATTATTCTACTATCCTAACATTAATTATAAAGGTTCGAGATTAGATGTGGAACTACAGAGTCGCACCTAGCGAACGACCGCTCTATGAGGCGGGGACGAAGCGTGAGACCAGGACCGCGATCGTAGTCTCGGATATCGGGGGCATTTGACTGACGACTGACAGTACTGTCAGTAACGTCACTCTCCAATGCAGAATGTTGAAGCAACCAGGACTGGACCAAATCGTCCATTGCGTTCCGAACAGCGTCAAATACCCCACATTGCGAGGATACAAAAAAGTAAAAAGTCGCCCGAGACCAAAGTTTGCAACGCCGCCTCTGAACTGCAGATCCTTTATGTAATCACGACAGTTATTTCAAGCCGGCGTCCAAACTTGACGTTGGACGTCGGTGAAAACGTTTCTACACCCCGAAACTGCTATACAGGTCTGACGACTGCTCCAACTAAAGGACCCTACCAATAAACGAGCTACTGTGTATGCTTGTACGTCATGCAGGTGAAACACTCTCATCCCGCCGTGAGGCGGGTTCGTAAACGACTGACCTTCGCAAATCTTAAACAGAAAAAGCCAGAACGCGTTTACTGATAAGGCAAAAAATGGGTGAAGACCGAAAACGGGGATCTCTATCATTATCTACATAATATTTTACATGTTAAGCCTGTTTCAGTGATAAATAATTATAATATTATACATTTGATTCGAAACATAGTGACGTTAGTTGATACTTAACAACAGATGGTTTACAAGTGTCTTCCGAATTTGATGAAGAAAGGGACGACTTTGACGATGGTTGTGAATACCATGACGATAATGAGGAGAACCAATATGGTGACGATGGTGTTGTTGATGAGGTGGACTGTGTGCAGTGTGTGCAGGTGCGGACGCGGCGCAGATGGAGGATGGTGGTGGGGGGCAGCAGGGTCGTAGTGGTAGTGCAAGTGTAGAACCTGCGCGTGCCCCCCGCCGCCCGCGGGGTCCGACACTTCCACGTGCAGCACGTGCGGCCCGTGGAGTACCGGGGGTACGTGGGGTGCATGGGGTACGTGAGGTATGGAGGGTACGCGCAGGGATTCCAGCGGGTCGAGCACACTGGGGGGGTCCACCAGGTGGATGGGAAAGGGGGATGGGAACAACTCCGCGGGGGGTTCGCTGGAGGCGCGACGACGGCGATAATGCATACTATATAAGGACGACATAATTATCAAAATCCAATACGGCTTAAACCTTAACAATTAATACAATATCAAAATGTTACCGACTATGAATACACAATAACATGAAAAAACAGTCTTCCAGGCGTTTTCGATTTTTCTTTTTTTTATCAAAAATTTGTAAATTGTAAATTTAATTTCTTTGTAAAAACCAATAGAGTACAAGAATCTCAAAACAGTGTAAACACACGCCGGCGTTACCTTTCGCACTTTTAATAAAACACTCCACTAATTCGTTCAATAATAGTCAGCCAATTTTTGGTATCAATTACACTAATAGCAGTTAAATATAAACCTCCCAAATTTAACTGTCCTATCTGAAATGTCAATTTTTCTAGAACAATAAACAAAATGAGTATATATATTCTCATAGATAGACAGGAGAGTAGTGTCCGCTCCCAGTGGGACACACGCCGTTACATCCGAATAATGAACGCTTACATTAAATATATCCTAGAATATTATTTGATTAAGTGTTTACCTACTCCTGTAAGTACCTTAACAATCGATTTACTTGCTATTATTTTTAATTACCAAAATAAATGGACAAAGCAATATAATTATTATATAATCGATAACTATAAGCGTTAAACATCAATACAATTTAAATTTGGAAAACACCAACCAATGACAAATATGATGTAAAGCGAATTTAATCAATAATTTATATAAGAGCGAGCCGTTACGACGCAAGTGACTATATATAATGTTCCAGTACAAGTCTCCTCTCTCCAATGACTCCAGGTGTTGATCACTTTACGTCGTTGACTCAAAAGAAAGCGCAATTCATAATAATAACGGACTCGCGTCTCCAAATGATAATACGGGAAAGACAAATGGATTTACGCTTACAATATACAGATTGTAATAACGAGTCTGACTCTTAAATGTACCAACTTGTGTAAGTAATGATAGTGGGAATAACGTCCACTCTAAATTTACTTCTCCTTCTCTTTTTCCTTTTCCTTCTCTTTCTCCTTCTCCTTCTCTTTCTCTTTCTCCTTCTCCTCTGGTTCCTTTTCTAATTCCTTTTCTTTTTCGTCACCCTGTAATTTTCAATATCATTAGAAACTGATTTCAATTTATATGTTTGAATTGATTAATTGATTGATAATATTGCATACCTTTCCCTTTTCAGGTTCATCAGGGAGCGGCTGTTTTTCGTTGGGTCCTGTGCCCTCTTTGGTCTCCTTTTCCTTTTTGGCTGGAGGTGGAGGCACTTCAGGCGCGCAGATCTCCTCCCAGTCGGGGAAGGCGCGCTCCTTGAGGCGTGACACGAGGCCCACCAGGTTGGGGAATGAGTCGTTTAGTGCATCGCGCAGTGCATGCTGCACTTCTTTATCGATGAAGTGGAGTTGGGCAAGGTTCGCGAACGCAACCACGTCCAGCTGTTTGTAATAAAAATAGGGTTAGAATTAAAAACTAATATTTTATATTGTAACATCTAAGCCAAGATGAAAATCATAATAAACATGAGAATGTTTCAGATGTCTGATATGAATGATATATAACTAAAAGTTAAAGTAAAACAATCATTTCAAAAATACAAGTTCAGGAAATTTTAGAAATTCATCAAACTCTAAACATAATAAGATGCGACGACTCAACGAGACAAGTTACTAAAAAATAATTTAAAACTAAAATTAAATCACATATTTCATCATGACTCAAATCAAACTAACATATCAAACTGGTGTTGATACAAAATTATTGACTGGCTGCGTTCATATGTAAATCAATAAATCTGGGTTCGCGTCGAGCTCCAGTTCTATTTAGGTAGGTTTCAGGCTCCCGACACCCCCGGGGGGCTAGGCATCCTGGGCGGGAGGTCATGACCTAGGCCATTCCCGGGCGAGCTTGCGGCTACCTGCCCCACCCACTTGAAAATCGATGACCGTGTTACATAAAGATATATATTAATATGTATGAATTGGACATTGGTGATCGTATGGCAAAAAATATATCAAAAAACGGTTATTTACATGACATTTTAATTTTTTTTCAAATATTTTTTATACTAGGATTATTTTAACGAAGTTTCTTCTTAGTCTTAGCACAATTTTAATATTTACAACAAGAGCAGACAAAGCTTTCTGGAATTTTGCTCTAATTAAGTAAAAATCTACTTGAGGTAATGAGAATCTTAATCGATTTGTTGGATGAGTTAATATTTAATGTAGTAACGATTTTCTGATATGATTTTACGTACGAGTCACATACTTGCATGTTCAGAAACACCGAATTAAATATTAATAGAACGATTACGATTATCGATTTTATCATAAGGAAAGTAATAAAAAAAAGAGATCAATAACAAAATGGCAAATCGTCATAATGAAGTAAAATGTGGTATATATAGCCAGCAGCAGTAGTCTAGTGGATGCTTGGATCTATTTTAACCTGATAAGGGAGATCGGTTATCGCACTTTGTCCCCCCGTGACCCCGCGACCCCCGGCCACCCCCACAGCCCGCCGCAAAGTTGCATCAATGAATATCGTAGAACAAATAAAGAAACTTCTCAAGAATTTTTTTAGCTATAACATTAACTGATTACGATTCGAGGTTTAAGAATTTACATAATAAATATATTAGTTTTATTTTTTGGTTAAATTAAAAACAATACTGAATTATTAAAATTTACAATTACTGTTAACTGTATGATGAAACTGGAACATGAGGTATAAGGACTCAAATCTTCGCCAACACCTTCGACATTCTGACATCTAAAAGGAAGAGATACATAGTATACGTACTAACCTTTTCCAGAGGTTGACAGAGTGTTGGTACACTCAAACGCTATACATGGAGAAAAGAGATAATAAGAAAAAAAATCTTACAAGTGTTGGCTCATCTCCGAAGAAGAATGGCTTATCGGAGAGCAGGTCAGAGAGCACACGAAGATCGTTTTTGCCGAACTCGATGATCTCCTCCTGGCTATGCACACCGATACCGTGAGCTTTCGCTTTCTTCATACCCTAAAAGCAAATACGTACATATATGAGTTACGTCATCAACAAAACTACATACCAAATCGATTAAAGAAAAAAAACAAAATTTGTCCCAAAACATGAGAAATTACCTAAAATTTTCAGCTAATCGTGATGATTGCTTACAATCCAATGCACACGTGCACTGATATTGAGATCTAACAGTTATAATTTATTTAATAGCACCGCAATGTTCTTCCCACTATCACAGCTCGCCATCAACTAGGTGAAGTTCAACAGGTGCCTGGATATTTAACTACTCCTGGCAGCAATATGGCGACTGCAGCGGTATGGGAAGGGGGGAGATGCGTAGTGCACTAGTTGCGCTAAAGAGAACGTCGAACCTGCAGGCAGGAGGCACTCCCCCCTCCACGCCCTCCCCCGCTGCATGGGGGATGCACCAATAATAAAAATTTCTATCCCAGACAGAGTAGGCGGTGTTCGATGAACTCGCAAAATGGCGGAATCAATTTAAAATGGCGGACCGGGAGCCATTTTAAGATGTCACTCAATAGAGTATGAAATAAACATGTATGTGTTTACTTCAATATATACCTTCATATTGATTTGCTAGAACATTTCATGCGTAAGTGCATTATGTAAATAAAAAAATATTTTTTCTTATCACACTACACCGTTTGATTAGGATACCAGACAACAAGCAAACGTTACGTTTTCTATTTATAGACGACACAAAATTACAGATGACATAAGATTGTAAACAAAGAAGTTGGTAAGAAACCGGCCGATTT
Source organism: Heliconius erato demophoon (assembly GCA_018249695.1). NCBI lineage: Eukaryota > Metazoa > Arthropoda > Insecta > Lepidoptera > Nymphalidae > Heliconius > Heliconius erato. Next base: position 10,671 of record DWQW01001034.1, read on the forward strand.
TATGAATGAACCTAGCAATTTACATTTACAATTTAATTTAAAAAGTTGAAATCTAAGTCGACCTCAATGAGGTGTTGGATGGTTATTTTTACGATGTTTTTGCTTGTGCCGATGTCGCCCAACGTGGGCGCGATGTCACCGAAAAAAAAAATAACAAAAAGAAAATAAAAATCCGATAAGAAAACAATGAGTCTCACCTTGCGTCCAGACGTGAATTTGTAGCAGAAGTTCAATATCGGGTTGGGCAGGCGGGTGTTGAGCGCGTTCTGGAGATTCACTTGGTAGCCCTTGATGACACTGTCCGGATACTTGGCGCGCCACCAGAGGATCACCCAGGAGAGATGGTTCTCTATCATGGAGACCATGGCGTGGGTCACCACCCGCTGGTCGGGCGTCAGACCTGTGAGAGACGAACAACGGAATGTTCTATGACATTTGACAACACAGTGGGATGCGCTGAATGCACATGCGCGTCAACCCACATGACCCAGCTGGGATTTCGGGTCGCCCGGTCGTTGCATCCGGCCGTACAACCCAGATATCGCCATTGATTTTATATAAGACAGGTCAGCACATGTGGGGAATATGTGTTATTTTAATGTTCAAGTTATATCAGTTCTTGTTTTTATTTCGAAATTATTGTTAAAGCATTCCAAGTAAAATAAAAAAAATGTTTTATCATCCAGATAAATATTTGCAATAGACGTTAAAAATTATTGAAAAGATCGCGGAATTATATAATGATATCTTAGAACTTTAGGGCAAAGAATAAGAACACTAGTCTCTTCCTGCCTACCGTGCTACAGCGTCAAGCTAAAAAGAAAGAAAGGTATTCAATAACACTAAATTAACTCACACATATAATTTTCTCCGCTTAAATTATCGTAATAGATCGTACGTCGAAGCGATAAATAAATGTTTTTTTTAAAAGAAAGGTAGTAAAATAGTTATCTGACTTTCTATACATTCCTCAATACAGAATATATTTGAATATTTTGTTTAGCTTTTCGCTTTAAGACTGAACGAACTCAACGCAATAATAATAATATTTTGTGATGGTAATTTGAAAGGTGTAAAACAGATTTGATTATAGCATACCTTTTTCAATATTTAATAAGTAAAATTTTATATACGTGCAAAAAAATATTATACGTAACTAATAGCGGCGACCGGAGTGTCTTGACACTAGGTTCCCTCAGTCTACCCTGCTATATGCATATACGGGATATAGTGTAAAACTAAAAAAAGTACAAATTTAAAATCAAAGAGCTAAGTAATAAATAATAAAATAAAAGTAATAAAAGTATGAGCGTAACATGAAGAACGGAAAAGATACTTTGAAAGTCCAAGACTAAGTGATTTAAAAGGCTTTTTACATTAATCCACTTATAAAGTTTTTAACTCTTGAACTACTTTAATCGTTGTAGTTACATCGCTTATTGAAATTATAATCATCTAAGTCCCGTTAGAAAGAGTGATCTTATAAGACATGTACATAAGTGTTGAGGCAATCCGTTTTCAACAATAAATTATCTTTCCACACAATTTCGTTTTGCGTAACATAACGCTGTACTTTATTTAACTGCAGGTTCACATTGTCGCAGAGTAGGCATAGGGAACCTAGTGTTAAGTCGGCCAATTTGTAAAGACATCACGCATTGAGTGGTGAAGCTCAATACTGCGTCTCTTGTGGCTAGAGCGAGAAAAATGAAAATAATTCATTCTTCCGAAGGGAAATCGAATCCACAATTGAAAATGAAAATTATTTATTCTTCCATATGTTTCAGTCAGACACACAACAGCCTCTGCGCCAGTTAAAATAAAAATCGATATATGCAAATAAACAAAACATTTTTAACTAAATAAAAATTAAACGCCTGATATATTAAAATAGCAACGAACCTGCATCTAGATCTTTGTTGTATTTCTCCGAGAGCTCCTTGATAATGAAGGCGCTGTCCGCGATCTCCTCGCCGTTGAGCTCTACGAACGGCAGTTGTCCCTTCTTGGAGCGGAACTTGGTTTTGTGATCGACGTTCTAGAAAGAAATTTAATTTATTATACACTGTTTAATTTAATCGATTAACAATTAAAATAAATTTAAAAAAATAATCGGCTTCACGCTTTATCTTGCATACAGCAGTTTAGGAGAGGAAACCTGGTGTTAAGACACTCTGTTCCCCTTTTTCAGCGTCAATCAAGAATAAAAAAATATTAGAAAAATAATACATATTTTTAAATTTCAATGTGATTTGAAAATATATCATTGTTGAGCAATATGGACCACATTATATTATATCAACCATATTGCATACACGTTATTTTTCGTGTGGTGAAAACCAAGCCGCTATTTTTATAATAATATCAAAAAATTTATAAAAAAATGCAATCAATTAAGAGAAAGAAAGAAATTGGCATAAAAGACCCAGTAAAATTTTTAACGCAAGTTTCAAAACTAGCCCTAATTTATATGTAAACCGTGTTATATTATAATCTAATTAATGATATGGCCTGTTTTCCAAAACTGGCCCTTTCATGCCCACCTTCCCCACATGCCCCAAAATGGGAAGAGTTTGAATAAATACGCCATGAAAGCATCCCATAAAACAACAAACTATAATAAAAAATAAGAAAACATATTATTTTTTCGTTTCGGCGTGTTTTAGCACCAGGTTCCCTTTGCCTATCCTGCTTTGAGGGAAACAGCGTGAAGCCGTTTAATAAAGTTAACTTAAAATAATACATAAAAATACACATATATATAAAAAAAAATCCCATTCTGACGCCACACTAATACTAACAACTAAAGAAAAAAAATCACTTAGGGGCTACGAATAACAGCGGCACCACTGGTACATTCGCAGTAGCTATATTTCTTTTCTTTTAATACAAATTCTATCAAAGACGATCTTTCCCACGTCTGACACAAGCATTATTAGACACACAAAAGAATTCTAATAAAAGGCTGATATCATTTCGCATGACTTTCTTAGACATACTTTTGTTAACAATAACGTACTATAGTTATGGTTTTAGTTATTGCGATGTTAGTTTATGGAAGGAAATTAAATTTTCGATTTATTTATGTTTTTTTTAATTGAGTGTTGAGCGCGGCGTTGAGTTCCACTACACAACAAATCAAAAATTTGGGCGGTAAGCTGGGAACAAAGTGTTAACTAGTGTTAACACCTTGTCCAAAGTTCCCTTCCTCCCTCGTTCTCTCTACTTCTATGTCGTAAAAAGGGTAGCAAAAATTAATTCTTATTTTCTTTTTTTGTTAGAATGTTGAATGGTGGTACACAACGCCGTGCCGTATCTAACAAGATCGATTTAATGTCACATATAATTAAATGTAAATTCAGACATTTTCACAAGTGGGAATCGAACAAACACTACCCAAGACAAATATAAAAAACAATATTTAAATTACTCTTGAAAAATAATACTCAAGAAACTATATTATAACTTTAGCGATTCAACATTTTTCTTCAAGATTTGTTTTATATTTACTTTACCTTCAAGCTGTTATAAGTTTTAATTCTTTTAAAGCTTTTTATAAGCGATGTTGTAAGAAGAAAATCATCCTATTTTTGTTATTATTAAAATATCTTAAAGTATATTTTAAAAGATTTTTAATTTTTCTAGGCCAGCTTGAGTTTTTAATAATTTCATTTCAGGGCTCTGGTGACCAGACTAAGCGTGGCGGTGAGTTCCGCCACTCAACGTAACTAACGCCTTCAGAATTGGGAAACGGAGTGTCTCAACACTAGGTGTCTTAACCTGTTAAGTCTTAGATACAAATGATAATCATACCGAGAAAAATCCTTATTTTGAAGTATATTAGATGATTTAAAAAAATAGGAAATAATAAAAATCAGTTTCACGCTGTACAGCAGCTTCCCGCACACACACAGGGAGGTACAGGTAGGGAGGGAACCTATTGTTAAGACACTCCGTTCATCACTTTCCGCCGAGTTCTGGAATCATTGCGTGTTGAGTGGCGGAACTCACGGCCGCGCTTCGCCTCGACACCAAAGCGAAGAAATTAAGAAACTATAAATGTACACAAATATTTCATTTCCTCGAGTGGGGACTTGATTGCACCCACAACCGGTCGATTTTACAGTCATAAAAAATAATCAAAAACAAAATCATCCACGTAAAATCAATGCAGGCCCCATATACTAGTATCTGGTGTAAAGGTGATCTACATTCAGGTTATCAACAGGCGCGGGCTGTCCCGGGGCCGAGCTCACTGGGCATGCGCGGAACCCTCGACCCGCCATGGAAAGAGCATAGCGGAGCCGTCCTCGGGAATATCAATCAATATATTGTAGACATGGTGCAGTTCATTTAGATAGTAGCCAGTTCGATTTTAGAGTAAAGTATAGCTGTTATTCAAAGTATTATTTTGGTTTATTATAAGAAATGGATGTATAGCGGTGGGTTGCGTCATCAAAATATAATATTTTTTTAAAATGAAAATATTTATTTCTTCCGAGTGAGAATCGAATCTACAACCATTGCGATGTGCCGCTGATGTTGATGCTAGAGAGTATTTTTGGCTAGGTCACTCTTCTTCTCTACTTGAGTTGTAGAACTCAAGCACCAGCTTTAACTTGAACTCCTACACTAATACGTAAGTTAAGCACTTCACAAAAATACTCTACGATAGAGTTAACTTTGCCAGATGGCGTCGATAGATAAATATGTATTTGAGACGCACAAGCCATGTAATGTAAATTTAAATGAGCGTAGAACATACAAATACATACTTACAATTTATAATTTAATTTCAAATATAAAAAAAAATAATTTCTAATATAATTATACACATAAAATAATCCGGTAAAGGAGAGCAAGAGAAAAAACTCTCCTCACTTTTACAGGTTAATACATTCTCATAATAATAAAAAAAACTAAATACCATAGAACAAAAGAATTTGCTTCCCAATATAAGCTTAACAAGGCTAAAAGAATATCACAGAGCATGTCACGTCAGGACCACGTGGCAACCAACAGGTAGTTGCGATGTGCCAATTAATAGTTAACTAAGTTTGGGGGCCGGCCGTCGTGGCGCAGCGACACATTGTCTGACTTTAAGCGCGACCGGTTTAGGGTTCGACTACTATACCAGCATTTCCTTTCTTTGGGAACAAGACAAAACGCAGCGTTGTGCTCCGCCACTCGATATGCAATGTCTCGAAAACTAGGCGGGAAGGGAGAACGGAGTGTCTAAACAGTGGGTCCCATCTGCCTACCACTATATATGTATGCGGGATACAGCTTATTTCATTTAATTTCCAATTTGGGCTGGCGTAGGTTTGCCCGGGCACCGCGGGGGCGGGGTGCGAGCGAGCACCGCCATATATGGTCACAGCGAAATCACATACTGGCTCAATAAAATACAGTGGAATTGATCCTCCTTTAACCTCCTCCTTTTACAGAAGTCGATTAAAAATCATTCAAAATGCAGATTTCTACGTATTTACATGGAAAATTATATGTATTGTAATAAGTAATAACTCAATTAAGCATTGTGTGCCTTTGAGTGAATAGATATATTTTTTTAAATTAGCGTATGATCATTTTGTGGTCATAATGATATGGTCTAACTATAAAATATTATAATAAAATTGACCTAGCTACCATTTAAACTTATATTCCAATTTTACCAGTATCAAGACACATTAAAGCCATACATCACAAGCAAATCCTATACATTACACTGAAAACGCGACACAAAAAAAAGCCACCAACAAAAAAAAAGGACGGGAAGTAATATTAAAGTCGTAAATCCGCAACCCGCAGGTAAACAACGAGCTTAACGGTCTCATACAGTGTGTTTGAGTATGTGTGCGTGTACAATGTATGTATACACTCAAGCAACATTCTACAAGTGTGAGTGTAACTGTATACGCACGAACATCGCTTTACGTGTACTAGTATCGTGTACTAGTGTGCGTGTACAGTTCTCTGCTCTCTCGTCTGGTAACCATGGTAACGGGGCACAGATCTGGGCGGGGTGCCGGCAGCTGTATCGATCTGAACAGAGTTCGTCGTCCGCGCCACCCTTCCCTCCCCCCATCCCCCCACCCCCTCCCCAGCTCCCCATCCCTACGATTATCTGGGGCGACTGTGTACACACAAAAATATGTGATAAACGAATATTCCGTTTAGATATCAGATAATGGACAGGATATACACTAAACTGTATATTTGTAAGCGACTACAGTGTAGAAAGTATTTGATTTTGGGTTTTATTTCAAATTTTTGTAATATTATAAATTTTGCTCATGGTAATATATTAAATGATGATGATGATGATGATGATGATATATTAAATAAAATAATAATACCATTTAAAATATGAAATATTATGCATTTAAAAATTTGTGAGATTTTCCACACTAACACTACTTAAGGGATTTAGATAAAATTGTATAGTAATATAGTTTATATATCAGAACAATGCATACGCTACAATTTTTATAAAAAAAATCTGTAATTTAACATTAAGCATAAGCGGATGAGCTGCGGACGGGTCGTTAGTATTTTATAAATATAAAAAAATCCGATTAAGTGCGAGTCGGACTCGTCCACCGAGACTTCCGTACCAATTTCAGGATTGTAGGTTAACGGGAAGTACAAGTTATAAAAATTGACAAATTTAAGTTTGCGGGCATATGTAATAATTTTGCATGAAATAAATTACAAATATAAGTTTGTAATGTTTTTTTCCATGAAATACTTATAAATTTTCACTATTTGGATTTATTCTCACTTCGTACCAAATTCCATAAATAAGGGTTCACGGGAACCCTGGTCCAGAAATCCTATAAAAGTAACCGTAAAAGTGACAATATTCATCAAAAATATAAATAACATTGAATACAAATATATTGAACATAAATAAATAAAACTCTTCTCAATATAAAATCTAAGAACATACCAACACCACAAGTAAAAAAAACATATCGAAGCAAAAGAATACCCGAACTAAACTTGTTCCGAGCTCCCGATTGAGCTTAATAGCCCTCATTATGATAAACTTTTAGGCTTACAAAATTGGAGAGAAGAGGCAAATAATAACTCAAAAAAAATATAAAAGTTAAGTACAGTGCTTAACTTATTATTTTTAGCTTCCCGCTGTATCCCGCACATAGCAGAGTAGACATTGGGAACCCGGGAACCTAATTAAGACACTTCCGTTCTCCACTTTCCAAAGAATTTTAAATACATTTTTTAGATTTTTCCAGGATATTTTTTTGGTAAAAATAGGTAACTATTTTATCATATCTTATCAATACGCGTATGTATATATAAGTTATCTCCACTTTGGACTCTTTGAATATGTACAAACATACAGCAAAGTAGCAATAAGCTTTTATTGCGTTAAGAAATATTATGTATCAAAAAGGATATTGGTGTAAACGCGACGGTCGTAGGTTCCATTCCCACTCGGGACTATTAATTGCATTTGTTCGATCTGGTTACAAGCGCGGCGTTGAGTTTACTTAACAACTGGGTGGGGCATGAGGAGCGGAGTGTCTTAACACTACGTTTCCAAGAGAAGCGTAAGGCTAAAAAAATACAAACTAATAATATTCTTAGTTAAGTTTGTAAGAGCTTACGACTTTGGATACCATCCCACCATTTATGTCCTGCGATACCGGTTTTCGTTGGAAAGCTAAGATTTTTTTCTATTCAAGAAATAAATGGTATTTGTTCGAAACACAGTTGTAATATGGATATCCTTTACTTTAATTATTTGATTTCTATCATTTTAGATTAAAATTATAAAACGAAATACCTGTAATGACATTTTTTTAGCTTTATGCTTTATCTCCCACACAGCACTGTAGGAAAGAGAACCTGGGAAACTAGTTTAGACACTCCATTCACATAAAGACATTTTCGCCGAATTCTGGCGGGCTTGGGTCTTGAGTGGCGGAACTCAACGCCGCGCTTTGCCTCGTTACCTAAGCAAAGAATTTAAATATTTCACATTTCCTCAAATAGAAATCGAATCCATAGCATGTCCCGTTTACATTCGTACACTTGAACTCCAGCGCCAGGATTGGCTTCATTTTTAATGCTAGCTAGTATAATGCTATTAGGTATATAAGTTTTACTAGAAATTTTAAAATTAATAGTCTAAAATTTAGTTTATTTGGGTCGCAGAAGCATCTAATTATACACTTAAAGAAAATGTTTATAGTGTTTTTTTTTCGATATCAAATATAAGTTAAGTGCAGGAATGAATCATTGTATTTTTATTGAAAATACGCATTTTTAATCTGTTTTTTATTCTTAAAATAATATAAAACCTCGTTATGTCACATCAGAAAATTACAGAATTTATAAATAATTTAATAAAAAAAGGCGAAAAGGCGGATTTAAAGTGATCTCTTCCAGGCAAATATTATTTTAAATTATTTTTTTTAATTTCACGACAGCGTGAAAAAAAGTGCCTTACAATATGTTTACGGGATACAGATCCCATATATAGCGGAGTTTACCTATAGCAAAGTATTTTTCTATCATTGAAGCCGTTGTCGCTTATTAGTAAGGCTGGGGAGGATTGATTAACAATCGGGGGTAAGAATTAATTTCATTTGCACACCCTAGTAGACACTAGATAGTGTCCGGGGTCACAGTGTCAAATCTTGGGTCGCAGGCGGAGTGTAGAGTGTCTTAACACTATATTATCTCACTAGATTATGCAGGATTCTCTTTCAAGTATTAGAAAGGGAAAGCTGTAGAGAGAGTGGAAGGAGATGTTAAAAATACAATTGTACAAAGTTACCTTACAACGGTTAAGAAACGTTATTACAAACAACTCGGAATAGAAACGACGAAGCGCGAGTTGAATTTAGAAATCAGTTCAGTTTTTATACAAATTATTAATACATAAAGTCCTTTGTAATTATTTATAACTATTTTTTTCTTCTTTGATTTCGTATATATTTTTTGTTTACGGGGAAAATATTAAGAATATCAGGCTGAGATGAATGAACAGATGCTGATAAAAAATTAAATCAAAGTAATTATGAGTATTAAAATAGATTTCTTAAGCACTTCAACTCTATAATAAAATAATTCTGTACAGACGAACATTTAAATTATTATAATGAATAGGCCGTGCTGGCCTGACCTACTTTCATCACCACAAGAGGGTTACCAAACAGAACTACTATAAATGAACGTAATACCAGGTATATCATAAAAGGAAGCTCTTTTTCCTGTATAAAAAGATAGGCATTCAGAATCTAGTGTTAAGACACTTTTGTCTAATTTCCGTCCGAATTCAAGATAAAGCGAAACTTTATGGTACCCTTTGACTTATCACAGCTTAGAAAATAATTTAAATACATAATCATTCCGCCGAGTACAAATCGAACTTACAACCATCTAGTTGCCAATCGCATGCTATCCCACTGCGCCACACTGGCCTCTAAAAAGGCATAAAATAAAAGTATAACCGTTTATACCCATAGATCGAGGGTGTGGCGACTTTTACTACCCTATTTGTTTCGCAGGGTGCTATAAAAAGTTTATTTTCGTTTTGCTCGCTTTCTACTTAGAAGGAGAACATTTCTCAACTGTGATGTCGATTGGATAATAAACGTGGGAAACGCTCAATAGTTATTATATTTTTATTTATTTAAGTTTCTAGAGAAAGATTTATAGATTTAAAAATTGTTATAAACTGTAAGCACTTTAGCTTTTTGTTGATTTTGCTTTGGGATTTTAATATGAAATGATGTAATGATATTATAGGCAAAGAGATTGCAATAATGTTTCTGACAATAAACAATGACACGGTCGGGGTAGGGCGGGGCGCTTTGAGGAGTAAATTTTAAATATTATTTTTTTTCGTTCGTTTTGACAAATTTAGATAATTGTAAAGCATAAAACTACTAAATAAATATTAAGTTGTTTCGACACCTACCAGATTTTAAACCTATATTAGATTTTGTTAATCGTTTGCCATAAGAGCGGGCGTGGGTGCCCTGTCCATCCATCAACATCATATAATCGAACGGAATTTCCATCAATAAATATATTTCTCGAATATTAAAAATAAGCTTTTAAGCAGGCTTGATAGCTGGTTAATTTTGCCGTACTTTCATATAAATGTTTATTATTAAAATAGTTTAGATTCCATGATCTATTTACGGATAAGGGAGAAGCAACAAGTAAATTGAACTCTATCCATCTACCTAAAAAAAAACCTTAGGATTACCATAACTACTAACAACATACATCAATAAAGAGAGAGAGAGAGAGAGAGAGAGAGAGAGAGAGAGAGAGAGAGAGAGAGAGAGAGAGAGAGAGAGAGAGAGAGAGAGAGAGATTAGAGAATAGGTTAAGTACTGAGACCAAAAGTAATAAAAAATAATTAATCAAGACCTAAGGTAATCTGTTCTAAAATCATCTATTTCTAAAGTTACAGGTTGGTAGTAAGAGCCTCCCTAGAATCAATTTCCTTGGCAAGCCACTTCCTGTCAGCGTCAATAACACGTTATACGACCTATATTAAAGTGTATCACACAGGAAGACGCCGTACGTAGTTGTATCCGACAGCTTTTGCAGTAGAACTTCGTATCGAATACGCTACAAGCATACGAGTACTTCATCTTGGAAATGAGATGTTGAAGTTTTTGAAGTAATCTTGACGGAGATGTCTTCGCATATTTTACGGATATCTATTATGTTTTATGATTATTATGATCATGTATAATATTTAATTAATTAGCTTCACGCTCTATCCCGCACACAGTAGGGTAGGCAGAGGGAACCTATTATTATTCCGTTTCCCACTTTCACCACCACTCTTTTCGAGGCGTTGCTTGTTGAGTTGTGGAACTCAACTCTGGATTTTTTGCATTGGTGCCAGAGCAAAAAAATTAATACATTAATAAATAATAATTTCATTCCCTCGATTAGGGATCGAACCCACAACCGTCGCGTTAAAGTCACATGCTTATAGCCCTGGGCCACGAAGGCCTCTATAATATTTAAAGAAGTAAAATATTATGTACGACACATGACATGTACTAAGTGCTTGAATTGACTGTAGCCTAAGGTGGTTCAGTTGGGGTTACATTGAAACGATAAATACAGAAAAGGGTCCGTCGTGGTGCACACTAAGTTCCCTCTGCCTACTTGCTATGTACGTACAGCGTAAAGCTAAAAAAATATAAAAATATTTTTTTCTAATCCAACATTAGTTCTCATCAGCTTTTTTCCAATATTTAATATCGGAAGCGGAATAAATGTGGCTTTTGTGCTTTCCAGGTAAATTGCATCCATTCACTAAGAAATTGAATTTAGAATCCTTCCAATCAAATTTCACTCAAGATGATAAGAATATGAGAAGGTAGTGAGGCAAAATAGATAAATTTCATAGAATTTTCTTACAAATATTATACAGGTAGGGGTATGGGGGGACTCAAATTTAAATTTTTTTCTAGCTAAAATTATAAAAAAAATTGATAAGACCGTTCGTTTCTCAATCTTAACTTTTTAATTATTGACGTTATGTTACGTTAGCTCTATGCCTATTCAATTGAAGAAACCATCTGTAATTAAATACATGTATTTATTATAACGAGTGGGATTTGAATCCACAGTCAAACAGCCATTGTGAATACTATACACGCCTTAAATGCTTTACAATGGTTCTAATTTACATATAATATAACTACTTATATATTCTTTTGTAGCTTTTAAAGTCCAATATTCGAGACAATCTGTGTTAGGTAGCGGAACTCAACGCTACGCTCTATCATACCAGAACTACAGAGAAGACGAAAATAATTAATTCCTCCAAGCGGGAATCGAATTTACATCTGTCGCGTTTACAGTCAGTAGTATACTTATATTCAAGATTGATATATTACTTTTAGTTGTTAGGGTTTACATAAAAAATATATACTATTTACATTACATATAAACATTGAAATTAAACCAAAATCAATAAAAAAATCATAAATTAAATATCAAAAGATTCAATATAAAATCCCTTATCATAGAACAGCAAAGCCAACAAAACTGTAAACCACCCAATCTTATAAGTAAGGCGCCACGCCCTACCCCCGCTACCTATAGGTACCTATACCACCTACAGGTCTACCTAGATAGATACCTAGATATATAGTTTCGCAGACAGACATAGGTCCCGGGCGTCCCTGGTCGATGGCCGGGCCGCGCAGGCGCTGTGGGCAGGTCGTAGCACTCGCGGTTGCCGACCCCCGTCGCCCACGCTACGAATATCCTTATATCTATCTATACCTACTTTACTTTATTGTATGGAATATAGATATATTGACACCTCATGTACTTGTGTTGTACAGTGCTGTCGACGAGTCGTGGCCGCCTTGAACTTAGCGATGGCTGCTCAGATTTGATTTTACTTTTATATTTTCTTAATTTTATAAAAGTTTAGACAATTTAACTTGAGGGCGGCCACAACTCGTCCAACGTACTATACTGTACACTAGATTATTATAAGAATTGACTTGAATCCACTGTAGCGCAGTTGAAATTGAAGCTTTCCATTGTGGTAGTTCGTGTATTTTAAGTTTATTTCGTTTTTCTGCCTTAGTTAGATGACGCATGGTTTTATTTTATCAGATTAAACTCACATTAGCTGACAAATATGATAATTAGTCCAGTCAGTAGTTTCGTTTGTATAGTGTCTGTCAGTCACTCAGTAACGTATGGATTTTTTAGCACTACACTGTAGGCAGAGGGAACTTGGGAACATAGTGTTAAAACACGTTCCACATGTTCCGTTCCCTTTAAGACACTTGCGTTCCCCGCTTTCCGCCGAATTCTAGATGCATTACATGTTGATAGGCAGATTTTTGCTAACCGTGACCGATAGCTTCAGTTTTTTATTGAGATCTCCATAATACGTAACATTTCTAAGATCTAAACAGCGCTTATCCAAAAAATAAAATCCAAGTTTCGATAGACTTTAAGCAAATTCGAACCTATTAAAACTTGGTTGGTTCTAATGCATTATAATACATACAGTCACCCTCGCTAAGCTGTTAGTAACTCTCAAAGTGTTACGATGGGGGAGGACGCATTAATCACTTTCGTTTCATTGTAGGAACTACTTCCCCAACAGAGATAGCATTTGTAATTATTATTATAAATGTTATTTTATTATGAAACAGATATCTAGTTAATTGGAGAATTAATTTTAAATATTTTGCATTTCAATATGGCATTTTCCTTTTATATTTAAGTAGGTGCCCCTACTTAAATATAAAAAGAAAATGCCGTTGTTTATTTTCGCCTTATTTCGAGACATTTCGTTTTCATGAATTGCAAAACCAACGCCTTGTTTTACAATATCAAGAAAATGAAATTAATTTAAACATAATAATTCCCCCGAGCAGATATCGAACCGGCAACCATATCCTTTTGAAGCGAATAGAAATCTAGTCAGCGCTATATATCGATACACCTACAATCGTGCTAACGGAAGCTGTCGAGACAATTAAATTGGAACGAGACTTTCAAAGATAATTGATAACTTCCGCCACAAAAATTGCTATATTTTCTTCTATTTATGTTTAAAGATATATGTTTATACTGTAGAGACATAGTTGACATGTCTCTGATTACATTACTTTTAAGAGTGGAAAAAGTGGATTGAGTGGAATTCGTACCCACATTCGTCGCGTTTCAATTAAACTAGACGCTTTGCTACTGCACTACAACGATCTCCTTCTGTTTGGTTAGGACATAGAACGGAGTGAACTGCCACAAGATCTCCTCCCTATATTATGTTTGAAACGCTTAAAATATAAAAAATGTATACAAGAAAAAAAACTCAGAATCTATTTTATTAAGTCTTTCAAAAATCCTAATAATAAACAATATAATCACAACAACATTACATCATTTTGTATAATAGTATAAGCAAGTTCACCGACCCCGCTATCAGTATTCCGTAATAGCGATCCACAGTGGCTGTGTTAGAGTAACTTTACTAATTACTTGGATACTAGATATGTGTGTACATACATACATACATACAAATATATATTCCTAGACTAATATAACAACGGGTTGAATCGAGTGATAAGTGTAAACATTGTATCACAATGGAATAACGCTACTATTGTACAACTATACAGGATGTTTCAGCGAAATATATTATTTATTATAGATATAACTATAGATTTTTTCTGGAATAACATGTATGTATAATGAAATGTCTATTTTGTTATGTTAATATTATCTTATATTATAAACTAGCTTTTAATTTGTGGCTTTGACAGGACTCTGAGTGCTCGAGATAACTTTTAGCGCGGAAACAGTCGGCAAGTTGAAATATTTGAATTAAAACTGATACAATATGGCCTATAGTCTTACAGGATAAATGGATTATCTTATACAAAAAGATTGTTTTATCCGAACCAGTAGTTCCCGAGATTAGCGCGTTTATACAAACAAACTCTTCACCTACCTTTCCATGTGGGAAATTATATGAAGCGGCCTTTTTATTAATTTTGATGTTAGTTGTTTATTGTTGTGTTGCATTACTAAAAGGGTAGCTTCACTAGTGGAATGTAAGTAAACTATACTGAGAATTATCATATATTAAATCAATATCTTTAATCCAAAGTTAATTTATAAAAAATCTACACAAATATACACAAGAAACACAACATTACACATTTATAATACAAGCATATTGAGAACATCAAAACTACACTGAGAGTGTCTTAACACTCTGCCTCCCTACACGCGGGAAATGAGACAAGTTACAAAACCTACTTCTACAAAATCGGTTAAAGTTACGTTCAATGATATTCTGGGAACAAAGCAAATGCAAATTAACAATACCAACAATGACTAATGTGTTTCGAATTCAAAATTCCATAGAAATAGATAATTGGAAAAAAAATAGGGCAGTCGATTTAAAGAGGCTTATTAAACAGAAACCATTTTAACGGACGTATCGGATATAATTTGTTAACAAAAGTGAACCTAACAATGCGTACGCCTATATCTATATTTATTGGTTTTTTTTTTCTTTTGTGTAGAGTAGTGTAGCAGACTAGCAGGTATTCCACCAGGATAAGTAAGATATAAACTGTGTGAGGAATGATAAAGAGAGCTGGTAACAGAGAATAAGAGAAGAAAGTATGAGAAACTCAGATAAGGTCCACGATGTGGATTCCTAGTATTAATTTAAAAAAGCGGACGAGTGCGAGTCGGGCTCGCCCACTGAAGGTTCCATTGTTTCATGGAGAAGTCCCGAACTTTTCTGGAATTTAAATTTAGCTTTTCCAGAGCCTCATCTGATACCTCACTTGAACTAGCGGCTTTAATACCAAATTTTGCCCCCCTTTTAAGGCTATTATTTTTTAGAACTTAATATAATATAACTTTATCTTTTCTTTTTAAGTAAATGTAGAAATACGACTTTTACAGGAAATTTAGGGACAGTAGATTTAAGTATAAGGTTTAAATTTCAACTCGATATCTCCAGACAGACAGAACGGACAACAAAGTGATCTCATAAGGGTTCTTCCTTTTTTTCTTTAAACGTATGGATCCCTAACAAGGCGTACGTGAAGCAAGAACTGTATATGTAGTAGAACTGTATATGAAGAACTGTGTATGTGATATATGCTATTTATTTTGTTATTTATATGTATTAAGTGGTGGAGCTTCTTCTCTAGTTACCAGAACGACGAAATGAAATTACACATTCTTCCTAGTGGGAATTGAACCCACAACCGTCTCGTTTACACATACCTATATATTGCTACTACGTTCGCTTAAATTAAGCATAATTAAAAACTACATAAAATTAAAGCTTGAAAAGCAAAGCAATCATTTACAGGGAAAATTTCTTAGAGACTAATATTAAACCGGTACCAATGAACATATTAATATCAATTTTATGGCAATTAAATGTTAATTAAAGTCTGTAAGTGTAAATATTATTATTTAATATAAAAACTACAGTATTTAATAATAAACCGTGAGTCATTATAGTAACTGATAAGCTGTTGGCAAATATGCGTTGATAAGAATATTTAAACTTTCTATACTAATAAGTTGAGTCAACTTTAACGATTGCTGTCAAAAGCATTATAAGTTTTTGTTAAATATTATCTTTCTGCCTTGCTTTCTGTTCAACATTGTATATAATTCAAATTCCTGGATAGAAATATTTAATAAATAATTAAAGCATGTATTTTATATAGATTTTTGATCGTATATTTAAAGTATTGTGCCCACCCCAGAAATTTTACTAACAAAAAGTTGCCTAGTAAAATACAAAAAAAAAACGTTCACACGAACATATATATCTGTTCAAAGCTGAAACCCAGGGTCTCCTCCGAAAATATCTCCAGATACGCCCGTGCCCCTGTGCCGTATACCAACTTTCTAAGTCCAGCAGTATCGTCTGTCATCAGTCAGTCAACAGCATCCGAAGAGTTTTTAATATGACGATCTCTTTAATACAACACAAAACCCACTCCGACAACCAAAAAACCAAAAAAAAAACTAAATCACAAGATAAAAGTCTGCAACTGCTTCCCCATTGTGCACCACAAGTCGAGGGAAGGACCAAATTAGAATCAATTGCTTTCTAATGATCCTAATGGAATGATTGTCCCTTTAAAGTATCAAAGAAAGCTTTGCTCCTACACGCTGTCCGCTGGCACATTGTTTAAGTGACGTGAATGAGAGGATGTTGGTATCGTGTTACGAATATCTCCGTAATACGTGTACAGTACCGCGTTGGAATGTTATTTGTTCAATAGTTTACGCCTTATGTACGTTCTGATGTGTTTCTGAGAATGTGGACTTACGTGTTTGTATTGGGGATATCTTTTTTTTTCTTATTTGTTATAAATCAGCTTCACGCTGTATCCCGCACACAGCAGGGTAGGCAGAGGGAACCTAGTGTTAAGACACTCCGTTCCCCACTTTCTGCCGAATTCGGGAGGCATTGCGTGTTGAGTGGCAGAACTCAACGCCGCTTATTTATTATCTTGAACTAAATAATTATCTATTTTATAATCTGAATTGATTTCGTGTTCTAGTAACATTATCGTTTTAGAGACTAAGATTTTTTTTTATTCATGAACCGATCGTAATCTCGCTTGAACGCGAACGCAGTGAAAATTGCATTTATGTAAGCCGGATAAGTTGTTTCTGAGATCAGTGTGCACATACGCATAGACAAATAGACAAACAAATTGAAAATCATTGTTTTCTGTTCTCTTG
Organism: Heliconius erato demophoon; assembly: GCA_018249695.1. Lineage (NCBI taxonomy): Eukaryota > Metazoa > Arthropoda > Insecta > Lepidoptera > Nymphalidae > Heliconius > Heliconius erato. Next base: position 27,948 of record DWQW01001034.1, read on the forward strand.
CCTTAAAAGTATATTTACGTACCGATCAGTTACATAGGAAACGTATTGTAACATCTGATAAACTTATTTGCTTTCTTGTTGATTTTTATCTCAAAAATCCAAATAAATTAATAGACAATCCCAATTCTTGAGACTACAACCTTTATTCTTGATCAGGAAAATCCACTGAGCGTTGTAAATTATGAAAATTAGAAGAATCTACGCCTGTGGTGTTAGCAAGTATTGTTTTTAATTAAATCTAATGAACTATGGCTTGCCTTAGTATAGGCTATTAGCGAGGTGACTCACAAAGCTAACGCGATACATATGAGTACATCCGAAGTTCCTAATCTCTAGCTAAAAGTTTGTATGTTTGAACGCGTAATTAATCTCAGGAACTTAAAAAATGGATTTGATTTAGGCTATTAGCGAGGTGACTCACGAAGCTGTGATACATGTAAGTATACCTAAGGTGAAGTGGTGGTCTAATTTATCTAAGAGTTTGTTTGGTTGAGCAATTAATCTCAGAAACTAAAAAAATCGTATTGAAAAATTATTTTTGTGATATTCCATTTATCCAGGACTGATAGGCTATATTAAATCGTGTTAATATTTTAGATTTTTTTGGCACTTAAAAAATATACATGTCATTACTAAAAGCTAGCTACTACTAATAGCTAGTAAAAAGAATAAGTCAAATGTCAAATTAATATACCAATATTGATCTTAGTACACAAAAAAGTGATAGGTTCAAATCAGGCACGGGGTAATGTTTATATTACGAACATTTAAACTTACTCCAAATTTGTTACACAAAACGCAGCATTAAGTTCCGCTACCTACCAAAAACTTGAATATAGAGATTATAGCGTCACAACTCTACGACCAACAAAATCCTATACTATTTACGAAACAGAGTACAAAATAAGTTTAAAAAAAGACAAATTTAATTCAAAAACCAACCAGGCCAGATAAATTTTAAATTCATATACGACATCGATCGTCCCTCGCCGTCGACACTTGTCGCTTCTCGATCTTTCCATTTAAAATTCATGTTTTTACCATTATTTCTTGCTTGATTCTTTTATAGCCGACAACGTTTTGTATCAACAGGATTGATTGTTGTTCGTTTTTGTTGTTACTTTGTTGTTTATGTATGAAGGAATTCAATTCACATTTTTTTTCTTAGAAATTTGATATTTTATGTTGTTTCTTAGAAATGTCAATTAGCATTTAACTCGCTTTATAAATACACTTAAACACATTTTATGTGAGATATCGTGTTCTAGCTGAGACAACAAATTTATATATGTGGAATAATTAGATTATACTTTAACTTTAATAAAATTCGTACTTAATTTTTTTTTATCAGCTTCACGCTGTATCCCGCACACTGCAGGGTAGGCAGAGGGAACCTACTGTTAAGACACTCCGTTCCGCACTTTCTGCCGAATTCTGGAGGCATTGCGTGTTGAGTGGCAGAACTCAACGCCGCGCTTGTCCTCGACACCAGAGCGAAGAAATATAAATTTGAGTAAATATTCCCTCTCCTCGAGTGGTGATCGAACCCACAACCAGTCAGTTTTACAGTCTCACTATGTGCTCCTGCGCCACGACTGGCCTCGATGGCCTACTATATTCCCTCTGACTACCCTTCATAAAAACGAGTAAGCTCAACCAATTTAAAACAAAAAAAAGTATCTTATACTATTATAAAAAAAAATTCTAACAGAACGTTCACCCGAAGTGAGCTTTCTATCTTTCCAACAAAAAGAAAGACAGCGGCCGCTTTTGCTGTCCCCTTTGTAACGTAACACCGAGGGCCCTTGTGCCGAAGTAATGACTACTGGCTGCTACTAAATGAGGAGAAAATGTATAAATATAAATATAAATATTTTAATATTTACTTGTTCGAAGGATTTTACAAAAAAATATATTAAAATACCATTTTTTCACATTTTGGTTAAATAAGTAGAGTGTATTGGCAGGGAGCTGCTGTATTACGCTCGACATAATATGGCTGACAATATCAGTAATTTAATCTATATAATAAGCCATCGTGGGTTCGATTACCAAGCGGGAGTACGAATTCTTTTTATTTCCTTCTTCTGATAATAACACAAAGCTCGTCATTGAGTTTCGCCACCACAAAACCGTGATGTCTCGAAATCTCCGCGTAAAATGGGGAACATAGTGTTTTAACACTGGCTGCCCTCTGCCCACCCTGCTTTATGCGAGATGATTAAAAAAATAATACATCAAACACCTACATAACCCGTCCATTTCACCAACTGGGACTCGAACTCACAAACATAAAAATATACAGAAAACAGTATATAAAAAACATAGCGTTTATAGTTTTAGTTAGAAAAACATCAAATTCCCATATAAAAAAGAAATTAAATTAAATTAGCTTCACCTAGCGTTAAGACACTCCGTTCCCCGAATTCTGGAGGCATTGCGTGTTGGGTGGCAGAACTCAACGCCGCGCTTAACCGCGACACCAGAGCGAAGAAATGGAAATATAAATTTAAGTAAATATTTCACCTTCTCGAGTGGGGATCGAACCCACAACCAGTCGGTTTTACAGTCACACCTCGTGACGCTGCGCCACGACTGGCTTCTACTCGAGCCCATATAAAAAATTTACTATAACTGATTTCCTTATCCAATACCTAGTTACACCTACATCATCAAATAAATCTACCTCTACCTGTCATACCTCCATCATCACAACATACTTATCAATTCCACTAAACCATTTTCATGTCATAAAGCTACTTGTGCTCATTTAAAAGATTTTAAATTGCCTTCTATTATTATAATAATAGGGTATTTATCTTTTCTATTCGTGTTCAATTTTCAAATCGTTTGTAGAACATCCACTATTAAGACGGACGTATGAAGGCTGATACTGCTGAAAGGTAATAAGCGTTTCCTTCTTTTCGGAGCATTTTAAATATGTATAGTATATACAATCTTGACGCATCTTTTGTATGATGCTGGGTGAGAAACGGGAGTACGGTCAGATTTCGCCTTCCTGTTGACTTTACGGACATTTGCGAGTGGTGGAATGCGTGGTGGGTAATAGAACCTACGTGATTTGTGGTCTGTGGAGTCGTGGGTGAAAAATGTTACATATATTTTTAATTTGTTTGTTAGATTTATGCTGTGTCACCCACACAGCGGTAGGCAGAGGGAGGCTAGTGTTAAGACACCGTTCTCTATTTTCCACTGAATTCTAGAGGCATCTCAACAAGCATTAGGTGGAAGTCGAACCCACGACCTGTCGTGATTACAATCACACGCCTACATCCTTTCGCCTTCAAAATTTGTTTACGACCTTATTGAAACACTTTCTAATAGTAATAATCCCAAATCATAAAAACCACCATCAAACAAAACAAAAACCAGAACAGCTACCACGACAGCACTTCAAAAGTCCAAATACAAGTGGTGCTATTCATTTTTTACCATATCTCTTCTAACAGCCCATAACTAAATAAAGAACTGAATGTAAAGCATTTCCAATACCTTCCTAGCAATGGGCGTGGAGTATCAGTTTTTTTTTTTCACCGACTTGAGAAAGTGCAGCCGGCATGTCGTGGCGTGACTTCATAGCTCAGTGGCCAATCTACTCGGATTTCTCGTTTTATTGCGATATATCTACTGTACGTGTGCACGTGGTGGTGGCTGATCTGTTCAAGTCTTGTGTGGTATACTATATTATATTATTGTGTTTAAAAAATGACAGCACATTCAAATCGTAATTAATTTTTGATGATATAGATAATCTATAGTTTGAAAAGTTAATTTTGAAAAAAATTGTAATATTTAAAAAAATCTGATTTTGGTAATAATATTTTAAATTCAATTTTTTTTAGTTTCACATAGTATCTCGCATATAGGAGGGTCAGAGGAAAGGAAAGTGTCTACGTACCGCCCAATTTTCTAAATATTGCGTGTTGAGCGACGGAACTCAACGCCGCGCTTCATTCCACAAACTAGACATCAAACTGTATTTATTTATATATCCACTGTTATTTTTAACACGTTCATGTAAGTTATGACGAAGGGCCATGAGACTTTGTTGGTAGAACAAAATTTTTAAGGTAAACTACCTTCTTCTCCTTCTAATCTTTTATATTAGAATATAATTTTATAATCATTTTATAAAGTTAATATATTTTCTATATTGCTTTCGACGAAGTACCTTCAGCCTTTCTGGGTAAATGTGGAAGTTGCGTGAAGACAAACCAACATAAGTATTTATACGCTATAAATAGGGACAATTGTCTTTGTATTAAGACTGGCAGCTTCATAACTGGAGCAAAATAATTTATATATTATTGAATTATTACCCGGCGCAGTTACTTTAAAATGAGGATCCGTTTCATGTTTTAACCTGCATTTAGCAACGTAGGCAGAGATAATCTAGTTTAAGAATACTTCGTACTCCGCTTTATATTAGAAATCGAGATATGCGGAGAAAGAACCCTGGGAACCTAGTTATAAGACAGTTCGTTCCCATAAAGACACATTAGTTCCCCACTTTCAGGCGAAATCTCGAGGCACTGCGTGTTGAGTGGCGGATATCAATACCGCGATTTTCATTATTAGCAGGACGAAGTAATGAAATTTGGAATTGAACCCACATCCAACGCATTTACAACTGCACGCTTGTGCTACTGCGCCACTACCCCTCTAACTACTAGGGTACTTACTTATTCTATTTAAACAAACCACCACTACCCCCACGGGACAGTTGGGCAACTCAACAATTACGACTCACTCACTTGAGTATTAAGAAACCTCACCTCCAATATCTCAACAATATAATAATTTAGCAACATCGATAATAATAGATTGCATATATTGCATGTGTTTCGTGACTGGGATTTAAAAATATTTAATAAAAACTATTTTTTTTATCAGCTTCACGCTGTATCCCGCGTACTCTCAGTATCCCACTTTCCGCCAAATCCTGGAAGCATTGAGCGTTGAATGGCGGTACTGAACGCCGCGCTTTGCCACGACACCAGAGCGAAAGCGATGCGAAATATAAATTTAAATAAATATTTTATTTTCTCGAGTGGGAATCGAACCCACAACCATACACGTTTACAGTCACACTTAGTGCGCCTGGACAAACTAGAGTTACTTACTAATCTGGTTACCATTGCATTATTCATATTAAAATGCATAACGGCGTACATCAGTTTATTTTATGGAGTGCAGCGTTGAATACAGATGCGGGGACGAGACTTCCGGCCCAAGGACTCGAACGGGCGAGTGAGGTCGTACGGTCGCATTCCACCGCCAAATACGCTGTACATCTCGATAAGAATAAGTAATGCATCGTTCGCCTTGATGGGACTACTTGACTTCTGAATGTTGTTTTTTTTAACGTTTTTAAATAATAATTTGAAACCATGGTTCGGTGTCATAAGCGTATGATTTTAAATGTGATAGGTTGTGGGTTCGATCGCCAATCGAAGAAATGAAATATTAGATATTTTTACACTCGCCCTGGTGTCGAGGCAAAGCGCGGCGTTCAGTTCCGCAACGCAATGCCTTCAGATGTCGTGTGACGTGTACCCATAACCTTGAGTGGAGGAGCTCAGAGTTATACTTGGGACTTGTGACCAAGTGTAGGCTTACGGTACATCTACACTGTCTGAGGTGCTAACATAAAGAAATATGTAAAAATTTTTTTTAGGTACCTACACCTACTTAAATATACCTACTATCGTCTTCCTTTTGCTATAAATATATCAAGAACAATCGATATGTAATATGTAAATGTGTGTATGAATCAATCAAGACCTGATAGTTTGTTTATATTAAAAGCGTTTTATATGCAGTCGAATTACTTTACATATGAGTCACAAAGAATACAATAAGAATATCTATATAATTTTTATATAAACCAGCATAAAAAGACGTTGTCGTAGCGCAGTGGCACAGCGTGTGACTGTAAACGACGGTTGTAAGTTCGATTCGCATTCGAAAGACTGAGTTACTTTTATTTTCTAGCTCCAGTCACAAGAAAAAGCGAAGCGTAAGTTCCACCACTCAATAACACGTTATATTTCGAACAAAGTACAGTCCATAGTGAACGGAGTGTCTTGACTCTAGATTCCGCCTATAAGCGGGATACAGCGTGAGGCTCGACAAAAATACAACCATTTAATATTCCCAAATGGACAACAACATTTCACATCAAAAGTCCAAGACCCAGCCCCTGCCATTAAACAAAACAAAACTACAAGAAAAAAAAAATATCTGGTGACATCGGTGACATTGTCCGATGTCTAAATGGCATTTGGACACGCATAGAATCATACATACCTAGTTCTATAATCGAATTTCGCTAATTAATTATTATTATAGGCGAGTGTCGCGTGACGACCCGCCTACCTCCCAAGTACATAGTTATGGCGACACCCAAATTTATGCTCTCTAAGGGCGTCTATGGAACACGCGATTGAATTTACAATATTTGATAATATCACTTCTAATTATAGTGTAATTATATTATAAAACTGGTCTTGTTTCCTGAGTTCGTATATATTCTTATATATAAGTTTTTTCTTTTCTTTCGTTTTTCTTTTAGCTTCACACTATACAGTGTGCCAGCACATAGCAGAATAGCCTGAGAGAACATGGGAATCTAGTGTTGAAACACTTTGTTCCCATTAAGACATTTCATTTCAGCCAAATTCTCGAGGCATTGATATTTTAAAATGTATTTTTTTAGCTTCACGCTATGTTCCACATGTAACAGGGAAGGCAGAGAAACCTAGCGTTAAGTTAGTTTCGTTTCGGAACAAGCATGTGACTGTAAACGCGACAAGGTTGTGAGTTCGATTCTCACTCGAGGAAATGAAATATCTAATATTTTCATTTCTTACCTCCGGTGTCAAGGCAAAGCGCGGCGTTGAGCTTCGCCACTCAACTAGCTAAATATATTATATATAGGTACCATCTTCGAAAACCCAACATTTGAAACACTACTAGCTTACTACAACACTGTCGTAGAAAGGCACAGTGATCTACAAAACGCTATAGGTTTCTACGGTTGCGCACGCGCACGGCTTTCTCATACATACTGGGTAAGTGGATGAAAGTGTGCCGCAAGTGGTCGCGCTTCCCGCCGCATTATATGTATGTGTGATATATACATAATGTTCTCGTAAATAGTATAAACTTGTGTGAAAGCTCCTACCACATTGTAAAATGGTGGATACAAAGTATTTATTTCATTTTAATAATTATGAAGTAATTTTGAAGCTAAAGTGCATCGTGGGTATGGCTGTGGGTTCGATCCGTTCGGGGGACGTATTATATTTCATTATTTTAATTTCACTACTTTGTACCACTCAACCTTCAAAAGTTTATTCAAAGATCTTGAAAATTAAGCGTAAAGTGGAGAACAGTGTCTTAACACTAGGTTCCCACTGCCTCCCTTTAATACGCAGGGTACAATGTGAAACTTAAAAAAAATAAAATAAATAAAAGATCTATTTATTCATTCAAATCGCTGGTCAGTTAAATATGTATCAATAGTAATATTAAAACATATCATTGTTATGAGTAACGCTATGTTATTGTAAGTAAATGCTATTTTTATACCACACTCAGTCAGAGCAACTTGGTCGAGTATGCCTATTACTTAGTCCCACATATGGTATGGTAGGGTAGGTATCTGTTTTACTCTTTACAAAATTTCCAGACAATGCATACTAAGTAACGGAACCCAACGCCGCGTTTTATCTTACTACAGGAAAAACTTAATTGCGCCACGTTGATTCAACATTTATATTAATATTTGAAGTGTTTCTTAAAGTCTAGTTAGAAGAAGAAGACGGCAGATTACCACTGCCGAGTACATAGTTGTAAAATAACCAGAAAACGAAGAACAAAGTGATAAATCACCATATTATAGTATAGTATAAAGACATACAATATTTATATACAGTCTATAGCCAGGCCAGGTATATTGAGGCCAGACGTGGCGCTGCGGCACAAAGTGTGACTGTAAAACCGACTGGTTGTGGGTTCGATCCCCACTCGAGGAGGTGAAATATTTACTTAAATTAATAGTTCTATTTCTTCGCTCTGGTGTCGAGGCAAAGCGCGGCGTTGAGTTCTGCCACTCAACAATGCCTCCGGAATTCGACAGAAAGTGGGGAACGGAGTGTCTTAACACTAGGTTCCCTCTGCCTACCCTGCAGTGTTCGGGATACAGCGTGAAGCTGATTTTTAATTAGAAGACGAGAATAATGATTTTACTCAAAGCAAAATAAAGTATCTCGAATGCTACTCCAACATTCCGAGCATACCTATTTAGCGCTGTACGTGCACGAGCGTGCGGTACAATCGACACGAAGGAAAAATAATGAATATTTTATTAGCCGCGACGCACAAAATACATACCTGCTTTTGTAGTCGGTACGTACAAAAAAAATATTGAAATAAAAGTGAAAACTAAATTGGCCTGCAGTGTACTAAATCATTTCGACAAGTGCCTAAGTGTTGGAAAAGGAAATGTAGTTTTAATTATTTTGCCTCTTTAGCAGGATAGGCAGATGGGACGTAGTGTTAAGACACTCCTTTCAATATTATCCAATGATTTTTTGAGATTACAATTTTTTTTTGTATATTGGGTGGCCGTATTCAACGCTGCTTTTTATCTATTAAAGCAAAGGAACGAAAATAGCTCAAATAAAATCATTCCTAGTTAGGAGCGAAACCCACGACCGCCGCCTTTATAGTTAGCTACCACTGTACCGCGACGGCTTTAAGTGTTTGTAAAAAAAAAAAGTAAAATTTCAACTTGTTCACTTAAAAAACAAAAGTGTTTCAATTAATTCCCCTCACGTCGGTGTTACGGGCCTTAGTCATTTCGATATGGAATATAAAACATCGTTTATTGTTTTGGTTTGAGTATATAGCTTGTTGATTACTTTATTAGGTGTAAACTGAGTGGTCACGGTCACGGTGCACATACCTACATACCTACCTATATTTATAATGTAAATAAACCGATCAGATTTACATCGATACTTAGATATTATTAGAAAATATTTTTTTTGCTTCACGCTTTGTCCTGCACATTGCATGGAAGGCTGGAAAGCTAGTGTCAGAACACTCCGTTCCCTTTAAGACATTTCCGTTTACCAATTTCCACTGGATTCTGAAGGCGATGCTTATGAAGTAGGTTATGAGACCGAAGAAAATAAAAATATTAAACATTTCCTTTCCTCGATTAATAATCGAACCTACAACCTATCGCAATTAGTCCCACTCTTGTGCCACCGAGCCACGACTGGATTTTTATTTATATCGTCAAAAATCTAAGATATTTATTGGATACAACACGAGGACCGGTTTCGAGATATTCACGTCCACTGCGATATTATTTGCAACCTTTAGAGTAGATAATGATAGCGGTACTATGTCTACATCGAGATATTTCAATATTTCTAGCTTGATTCTTCTGACTTCTTAGTGATATTCTTCTTCTTATTGAGGCCAGTCGTGGCGCAGTGGCACGAGGTGTGACTGTAAAACCGACTGGTTGTGGGTTCGATCCCCACTCGAGGAGATGAAATATTTACTTAAATTTATATTTCCATTTCTTCGCTCTGGTGCCGAGGTTAAGCGCGGCGTTGAGTTCTGCCACTCAACACGCAATGCCTCCAGAATTCGGCAGAAAGTGGGGAACGGAGTGTCTTAATACTAGGTTCCCTCTGCCTACCCTGCTGAGTGCGGGATACAGCGTGAAGCTAATTTATTTTATTTTTTTATTTAAGAATTATAAATGTATGAGAAAGTATGGAAGCAGTTTTATGTTTTGTTCTATTCATAACGGGGTAGATAGAAAGTAGTGTTAAGACATTCCGTTGAATTTACGTGAAATGTTTCGAGACATTGCGTGTTAAGTGGCGGAACTTGACGCTGCGTTTGGTTTTGGTATATGTTTAATTTAGTTGAGGTTGTTAAAATAATTAAAAATATAATCATAATGCTCAATTACTTTTAAAGCCAAGTAACTTACAGTACTGTATGAGATATAAAAAAAATTGTGCACTACCCCACAATGTAATAAAAATAAAACCACTTTATAGTTTAGCTTCTTCCAGCGTTCGTCGTCTGTTTGAACGAAACTACAAAAATCTTTATTATAATCCCAGTCAAGCAACCAAAACTAAATCGATCGACCCGAGAATCCAAGCTACAATCTATCACTATACAAAAATTTCGTTCAAATTTGTCCATCCATTTGCCATTACTTCCTATTTCATTGTAAAATGTATATACTTCCAAATGAACCCCTATAACAAATATACAAATGTTTGCCATCTGATGGCTTCCATACAATACTTTTATAGTAGTACTAGCGACCCGCTCGCGGCTTCGCCCGCTTTAACTACTGAATTATTCATATAATGTACCTATGTTTGCAAAGCACTTAAGATTACTAATGTGAAAATTATTGAAACCTTAATGCAGCCCACATTTTCGTAGCTCCAATAAGAATGTTCCAATTGTTTAAAAAAACACACACCTGAACAAATGACACAAACAACAGAAAACTTAAACGAAAGAAATTATAAATAACAGACTACCTACTATTCTCTTACCCAAAAATACTTAAACGAAAGA
>DWQW01001035.1:0-38573 GCA_018249695.1 Heliconius erato demophoon
GCCGCGCCCGTGTGCTACATCTGCTACTGCCGCCTGCTGCCGGCGCCGCGCGCGCGCCTGCCCGCCGCCTGCCACACCTGCCGCAACGAGTTCCACGCGCAGTGCCTGGTGAGTGTGTGTGTGTGTGTGTGTGTGCGTGTGTGTGCGTGTGGGTGAGCGCGCTCAGCACGCGCGTGGCGGCCGCGCCCGTGTGCTACATCTGCTACTGCCGCCTGCTGCCGGCGCCGCGCGCGCGCCTGCCCGCCGCCTGCCACACATGCCGCAACGAGTTCCACGCGCAGTGCCTGGTGAGTGTGTGTGTGTGTGTGTGCGTGTGGGTGTGTACGGGCACGTGTGTGTGTGTGCGTTAAAATTTCCTTATGCAACAACCATTTTGAACGCATTAAAATAAATATCATAATTGAAAAATATATTTTAAAAAAATCTAATTAAATCAGTTTCACGCTGTATCCCGCACATAACAGGGTAGGCAACGGGTACATCATTTTAAGACACTTCGTTCGCCACGTTCCGCCGAGTTCTGGAGGCTTTGCGTGTTGAGTGAATGAGTTCCACTCCGCGCTTTGCCTCAACACCAGAGCGAAGAAATGAAAATATAAATGTAAATAAATATTTAATTCCCTCGATTGGGGATCGAACCCACAACCAGTCGATTTTACAGTCACACTTTGTGGCCATGCAATAAATAAAATAAATAAACATTTTTTTTTTAAATAGCGCAGTTATTTATAGCTAACTTTAGAGCCGCCTTACTATAGTAACCTTAATCATATTTTATAATACATTAAATATTTCTCTTATATCCACAGCGCAAATGGTTTGCCACCAGCTACAGGTCGAACTGCCCAGTTTGTCGTTCCAAGTTCTGATACACGACGCTTCCAACGAAATACAACAAGAACATAATAGAAGTAAAGAATAAATCAATTGAAATATAAAAATCAATTGACAACTTTCTTATTAAAATTAATGTTTTCTAAATAAAGATGTTGTTTGAAAAACTAAATCGTACTTGATTTTATGGAAGTGCTTTCATGTGAAAGATAAAATATTATTAAATTTTACGTAGAAAAAAAATGCTAATGATATTTTTTTTATATTAAAATTGGTACAACCTATTCAGATAAATAAAGTAAAAAACATTTTTTCATCTATCAGGCATTTCATTTATCTATCAGGTAAAAAACAAAGATTCTAAAACAAAACTTAAAAATATAAGCAAAATAATCCATGTTTTTAACTAAATTCTAATTACACCATAATAGTAATCAAACAAAATTTTTCTCCTCGTCTACGCAATATCGTCTTGATAGAAGGATAATAAGGTGAACCTCGAAGGGTTCCGTGTTTACCTTTTAAGGAACGGAACCCTAAAAAGTGCTTATAACGAAATGTAACCTACCTCTGAAGCAATATATATATGTTTGTAAAATAATATTAGTCGGTCACATTCATTATATTATATCATGTGTAAATTTTATAAAAAAAATAGTAGTATATAAAATTTATTATCTAGCTTCAATTGGTTATTTAATACAAACGAGTATTGTTTAAAAGTACACTGTATCCCTAGTACGGGAGTAGTAAGAGAGCGGAGCGCCAAACGCTGCGATCTCTGCATACCTCTTTCGCCTGATCCACTGTCATCCTTTTTATATTTGCCCTCCAGGAAGTCCTAATACTTTTGACGTGACCTTCCTCCAGTATCTCCAGTTTTGATTACCCAATTTTTTAGCTTAAAGCTTTAATCCCCGCACATGGCAGGGCATGGCAGGAAAGTCTGGCAGCAGTGTTAAGACACTCCGTTCCCATAAAGACATTTCAGTTCCCCACTTTCCGCCGCATTCTCAAAGGGATTGCATGCTGCAACTCAACGCCTCGCTTGGCCTGAACACCGGAGCAAAGAAAAGAAAATACTAAATATTTAATTTCAGTGGGAATCGAACCCACAACTTGTCGCGTTTTATAAATTGCCCCCTTTCATATAACTTGACAAGCAATGATTAATATTTACTGAAATTAAATAAACAATATGCTCAATAGATTTGTACCGATTTATTTTTAGTCAAACGTCTTAACTCGTTGCGTAATAATATAAATCTTATAATAAATTAAAGAAATTTTATAAACCTCTATATTTATAAAAAGTAAACATCCTTTTTATTTGTGTGTAATAGTTTATTAAGTTTATCAGTTCCACAATTACTTGTTACAAATGCATTGTGTTATACAATATAATTACTATAAATACCAAAGAAGTTATTTTTATTTACCTGCATTTTTTATTACAATTTTAATCAATACTATTATTAACTGAAACAAACCTTCTAAATTCATTTTAATATTTGAATTTAAATTACCAATATCGTCAAATACAATATCGACATTTTTAAGTAATATAAAATAAATTAAAATACTCTTTACTGTACATCAGAAATAAATATCTGTTAACCTGTTAAACAACACTTAAGTAGTTTGAATTAAGTAATATATACTTTATTAAAAATTTTCAACAAAATAAATTTATATATTATATATTTTCTGTTAGTTAATTGTTTCACATAAAAATAAAACAGTAAGTACCTAATTCAATTCCTTTACCTTATTTTAACTGGCTCCCAAATTATAAACATTAAACAGTCTTAGTTCAAACTATAGTTATACATATTTAATAATAATTACTGACTAGTAAATGCTTCTTAAACACAAAATAAAACTTAAATTAAAACATAGTTTAAATAAATTATATTAGTATCATAGTAATTATTAAAAAAAGAGCTAATTTTTGTGCTATTTAAATATTATTGTACAGATAGATATCCTATTCCGTAAACAAAATAGGTAAACCACCTCTCAAACTTCCTTGACATGGTCTTGCCAGAGTACAGTATAAAAAAAATCCTCCAAGTGGGATTCAAACTCTTAATCATCACATTTACAGGCGGATGCTGTAACATTGCACCATATTGCCCTTTTGATATGAAGTATTACTTTGCTATAATATAAATAAAAACTTTAAATGACTAGAAATTTAATAATTGAAATTCTTTAGTTTCATTGTAAGTACTATTAAAGTAAAATTATTGATTTAATTAAGGAATAAAAACTTTCCTCCTCCTTTTGACATACTGCTTTAAAATACATTTTTTGTAATAATAGTTAGTGTGACTGCAGTTGTTGATTTATCCAGTCTATATCTTCATAGAAGCGCTGGTCACTTACTCTTAGCGCAGCTCTTTTATAGAAAAAGTAATACCATGGAGACACTGTAAAATGAGAAGATTATATATAAAAAAATCTATTTAGTCATAAATCAGAAAAAAATAATAAAAATATATAACATTATTTGAACTATAATTTACCATAGAAAAAGAATATTATGAGTTTCAAACCTAAGCCAGGTTAATGTTTTCACATTTTAAATATTTTTCCACCATTTCTGTGAAATAGTGGAATAAAATAATCCATTATAAATTACCAAAAATACTTACAGCATCTCTGAAACGTGAACAACACTATTAACATAGGTGTAGATACAGATTCAGGGTCACTCCATTTCTCCAACAACCAGACTGTATGCAGCACCACACTGGTCACCACATATGCTATCACCACTGAACCTGCTGCTCTGAACTTGCGGATTAATACTTCTACTAGTCCTGCCTGGAATAAATATAAATAATGTATACATTTTTAATATTATTATTTATTATAATATATATGTTTAATTACTAACTATGTACTCACTTGAAATAAATAAGTTGAGAAGAATGTTATAAGAATGGTCGTTACTGATAGCACCAGAAATAAGTCCTGAAATCTAATAATAGAATATATTACTAAAGAGTAACAATTTTTTTTTTCGGCTAAGTATATAGATATTTGCACTTACATAAATATCACTAGTAAACCATCACGGCTCCTAGGAAACAAACTAACACAATTAAATATTAGATCGCAAAACATAAACGTTAACTGGCTTATTAAACTAAAAGTATATCTTGGTGTGGAAAGCTTCATTTTGTTTAAAATCGCACTCTTTAAATCAAATTAAATGTCAAAATAAATTTTCACCAAGTTTATTTACATCCGTCCATGACGTCAAGTGCGCAATTGACGTCATCAGTGATTGATAACGCCAGTGTAAAGGCTGCCAATATTATAAAATTTTGTCATTTAATTTCAAATATTTACAATCCTTTTTTAAATAGCAATAATCGTATTTAATCCCATTTCTATTGTTTATAATAACGTAAATTAGTAATAAAATAAAAAAATATATAATATTTCAATATCCCATAGATTACGTTGTCTATACTAAAACAGGTTTACCAATCTAATTATTTTCTAAAAAGAAAATAACCTTCAAATATTTGTAACAAAGTATATTTTCCAAGATATTCCTCTTAAATTAAACTTTTACACCTCTGCTTAAGATAAAAAAATATCTGGTTTCATTATATTTCGACACACACGTCACAAATGTGAAGAAAAAAAATACTTGACATTTGTTTTCGCGGTATAAAATTAGATCGCAGCGAGTAAAAACTTACTAATATGTGTTGACGTCTACATTTTGATATAAAATAATAACAATATAAGAGCAAAACTGTAATGTTTTAATGACATACGTAAGTGATTGTGAATGTTTTATTATTTTTGTTCAAAATAAACACAAATAGTACACCTATTAGAGAACTTCCGTCGCGACAGGAAAAGGAAGTGTGAGATTGATCGAAAGTGCATTGTAAAAGCTTTGATTTCAACATCCTTATCCTGTTTCTGTGTACTTTTAAAGAGAAGAGACTAAAGTTAAGAAAACTTGTCAAAAAGTTCAGCAATTAAAAATATGTATATTATATACCAATTATCAATGCAAATAAGCACAATGTCACGTTCGAATATTGTTATGGGGCGTTGTAACTCCTTTAAAGAGATATTTCTAATATATTGTCGTTGTATTAGTATATGTAGAGTTAAATTTCGTATTATAAAATCGTTTTGACTCAAATTTTATCACACAATTTGTAATTATGAAGGTAACTACTAACTCAAATAATTATCTTTATCTATTTATGTTAAATATGAAAATTAATATAAAATATTTTGAATTTCTTTTAGGTTTTTAAACATGACAACAGATATTTGTAGTGAAGATGTAATTGTACGACTATCATCCCCTAGAATTATACCAGTAAGTAAATTTATAGAGAAATATTTAATTTGTTAAATTATATTTGTATAACTATTCTGCCTTATTTACTAAATATTTATTCTAGTAAAATAAAATTGAATTGTTTTTTTTGTTTTTGTATTGTATTTTTACATAAATATATAATAATTTAATACAAAATTAATACTTGACAGATTGCAAAATTTTTCAATAATATCTTTGGTTATTATTCATTTAAATTGATATATCATTAATTAAAGTGATAGAAGTCATACTACACATTACTTTATCAATAACTTTGTTGTTGTTGTATGATGTTTGAGGGAACAAACAATTTAAATTATATTAATGAACTTCATATCTATACTCATAAAGATATTATAAGGCTAAAGAGTTTCATAGGTTTGAATTGAAACATTTTCTGTGATGGATTGTGTTCATTGACAAGGAAAGTTATAGACTATGTTATCTCATGTTAGTCACATGAATACAACCTTACCTGCAATCAGTGTGACCTGCTGCACATAGGCCCATATTCAAATAAATCACTCTCAATTCTGAGAGCGATCTTGAGATGCTGTTTTCATTCATAAATTTTACAGTTGTAAAGTAAAAAATCAATTAGTAAAAAATACACCAATTGATTTTTTCACACTTTTATTTATATTTAATTAGCAACTTCACCCCTTTTGGCAGTAGAAAATCCCTTGATATAATATAGTCCCTTGATATAATATAGTGTTTAGCCTTGCTCGATAAAACTACACAGAATAAAAGCTAAAATGGCTAAAATTCTTCAGCTTGATAATATTTGTTTGTTATCTGTTATAAAATTTGTGTATTTACTTAGATATCAACATCTCTACTAAAATTATTAAAGTACTACACCCTACCATTACATACATGTAATCAAGGGACCTAAATACAATGATTGTAAATTCAATATCTACTTGGGGAATGATTATAAATTGCTTATATTTCTCTTGTTTTAAGATTTACTTGTATGTTAAGTTCTGTGTTCAACAAGCAATGACTCAAATAAAATCTTAAAATTTTATTTACCTATACATGTACTACTATCCATTTGTATAATTTATAGGACAAATATTTCATTCAAGCAAGCTTATATTGTACATTAAGCAAAATAATTATTTTAAATAACAAAAGAAACTTGTTCAGAAGCTACCATGGGGCAGTGGCACAGCATCTTACTGGGGCATGATGGTTGTGGATTTGATTATTTGATATTTTCATTTTCTCGCACTGGTAATAAAACAAAGCGCGGCGTTGAGTTCCGCAAATAACGTAGATCCAAAGTGGGGAACAGAATCCCGTAACCCTTTGCCTAATCCTGCTAAATGTTGTATACAGCGTAAACAGAAACCCCCTACACCTAAGCGGCCGCGACTCCTCGTCGGACTGTATTCAAAAATATTTTTTCGATATATTTTCCGTTTATTCCTATATGTAATATTCGCAGTCGGACTCCCTAGAGAGCAATGCCCAACCCGGCGCCCGCGCGGCCGCCAGCAGCCTGGAGCTGGGCCGGCGGCTGCTGCTGGCGGCGCGCGCGGGGGACACCGCCACCGTGTTAGATTTGATGGCGAAAGGCGCTCCCTTTACTACTGATTGGGTAAGTTATTTATTTCTGAGATTTTTTTCTATAATTTAAAATGAGTTCTCGAATTAGTTTATTATTATTTAGACGAATTGAAGTGAAAGAAATTATTTATTCTTTAGAATAACAAAAAGTGTTAATTTATTCCACTCGAGAAGTAATATCTTAAAAAATGAGGAACGGAGTATCTAGACAAAATTTTCTTAGCATACCCTGCTCTTTCTCGCTGTTTTCCGCATGATACAGCGAAAAGCTGCAGAAAAATCATAACATAAAAATTAATATTATTTACATTTCAACTCTTTCACAGCTAGGCACATCACCTCTTCACTTAGCAGCAGCAAACAATCACGTCGAAACCTGCTCCGTATTGCTCCGAGCCGGTGTTTCCCGCGATTCACGCACCAAAGTGGAAAGGACGCCGCTACACCTTGCAGCACACTCCGGCCATGCTGCAGTAGTGACGTTATTATTGCAGCATGGCGCTATTCCAGACTGCAGGTACTATTCAATCCAACTGCTATAATAATGAGCCTGTGGGTTCGATTCCCACTCGGGGGATGAAATGTTTAATACTTTTATATCCTCACTCTGTTAACGAAGCGAAGTGCGGCGTTAAGTTACCCCACTTAACACGCAATATCTCGAAAACTCGACGGAAAGTGGGAAGCGGGAGTGTCATAATGAGAACGGAGTATTTTAACACTAGGTTCCTAGGTACCCTCTGCCTCCACAGCAACTAATAATAATCGTTCGTGAAATTAAATGTTAATGGCTTACATATTGAATATTTTAAAAAAAAATTTAAATGTTATTCCACACTTAGGAAAGTTTCTTAATAAGTACATATTTACTTTCTCACTGGTTATTCTCACCGGAACTGCTTTCCAAGTATTAACTTCCAGTAGAACTGGATCTACTTATTCAAAAATGCTTGCCTGTTTAAATAAAAATGGCCTAATTGAATAAAGAAAAAAATGATTTTGCAGGGACATGTTAAAAATGACACCACTACACTGGGCCGCAGCCAAAGGTCATTCTGCAGTTGTAGCGGAACTGCTGCGTCGCGGTGCTGATATGAAAGCGAAGTGTAAATTTCGTAAAACCGCCAGGTGTTTAGCTATTAAATACAGGAGGAGGGATGTTATAGCGCTGTTAGATGCAGCTGAAGCAGCACAAGCGGCTCAGACAGCTCAAAGTGCTACTGATGATGACAAGGTGCAGGAGTTTGCGTCTTTACAAAGTTAGTATCAATTAAATTATTTTGTCTACATAGGAAAAAACTGAAAAAAATACAATTACTATCTAACCTTCACCTTAACCTTCGGCCTTGGCGAAACTTCGTACTTTTTATTAAGATTGCGCTGTATTCTGCACATAGCAGAGTAAAATAGGCAGAGGGATTCAAAGAACGTAGTGTTAAGACAGTCCACCCCCAATAAGATAATTTCCTTTCTCCACTTTTTGCCGAATTCTCGAAGCATTGCGTGTTAAGTGGCGGAACTGAATTCCAGGCTTTGTCTCGTTATCAGAGCAAGGAAATGAAAGATTTCTGCTAAAACTGAAACTAAAGCCAACAATTTTTACAAGACCAACTAACGTCACAGCAAAGTAACATCCGCGTCCGGTGGTTCTGCCAAAGTGATGCGAAATTTGAAAATATAAAAATTTTACTTATATTTATATCACCTACCAATTGAAAAAAAAAAATTTTTTTATTTGGGATTTATGAGAACCTTAGTACAGATGTATTCCAGCCATTGCTTAATAATGGCTGAAATACACCATTTTGTATGTTTTTAATTATTTGTGAAGGAATGTTTAACATTTAATATTTATGTATGTTTTAGAGATGCAAGATATTAAACCAATAGTCCAGGCTAAAGTGAAAATAAATCCGGAAAAGACTATCATTATAGAATCTAAAACTGAGGTAATTGTTTTTACTATAAAGGTCATATGTTATAGCCTGTTCTTTTTTTTTACTTTCACACTGTATCCCATATATAGCAGCGTAGCATCACTAGTGATTGGACACTCCGTTCTTAATTTTAAGCCGAATTTTCGAGACATTTCGTATTGCCTGACTGAACGTAACGCCGCGCTTTGCCTTGTTACCAGAACGAAGAGATGAAAATGATTCATTCCCTGAGTGGGATTCAAACTTGTGGGCTTACAGTCATACGCTGTGCCGCTATATATGTAAGATACGACCTAAAAAAAAAAACCCTTCCAGCCAATAAACATATCAAAGTCAACAAATACAACGGGTGCACCAAGTACCACGGTCGATGCGGGTTCAGTACCGAGTAGGGCAGAAGGCGCTGCGTTACTACGAGCCCACGGTATCACCCTACTACCAGCGGACCGAGGTTGTACTGTATTGACTGCTTTACGCAGTGGCCGTACTGTAGTGTTGTCAGGTATGAAATTGAGTGTTAGTTTGTACTTTTGTTCCCATTAATCAGTAAACATTTAGTTTAAAATAATTAAAGGATCATGTTAGTCGTGCTAGTGAAATAAGAAATGTTTGTCAAATATGAATATCAGAAAAACAGTGATATTAAGCTAATTAAAAAGTTTTATTTATTTATTTTCTTTAATACGTTTTGTGAAAAAGATTTAGGTTTATACTATTATCTTATTACAACTTTAAACTAGAAATACGTGAACTATGCTGACTGATGTCAGTAAAAAAGTGATAAAGTGATATCACTATTTTGTACACATTTATTCAATCACATGATTTTGTCGAAATCGTTTTAAAATTAATAAAATTAAAAAATTACAAAAAAAGGATTATAATACTGTTTTAATGTTTCTAATTATTTATTATATAAAAATTGAATAGTAAATTATTATTTTTTTTTTTTTCTATTAATATTTATGTTTTTCAAACTTCTAGATGCTGGCAAATTAATGTTAAAAGAGAGTAGCAACGAATCAAATGAAAATCAAATGCTACTAGATGACACTATCACTAACTCATCAGCTAGTGATCATTCGGCTAACAACACTATCACTGATATTGATATGAGTGACACTAATATAGTGAATAACAATAGTGCAGTGAATAATAGTGTAGTGAACAATATTGTTAGTGGAAATAGTATGGCTACTAATATTTCCAATATTAGTGGTTTAGGGGTCCTTGGGGGTATTGGGGGACCTGGGGGTAAAAATGTGTTGGTACGAGCGAGGGCAGTGCGTTCAGTTCGCGCGGGAAAACCTGTTAAGTTAGTTACATTGAATAAATCTGATCAAATGGTTAAGAAGATTATTAATTCTAGTGATTTACAGGTTAGTGTCGTATTGTTTTTTTTCTTAGCTTCACGCTGTATCCCGCATATAGCAGGGTAGGTAAAAGGAACACTAGATTTTAAATCACGATTCCCCCAAATACTGTCCAAGTTTAGAGATATTTGTTGAATGAACTAAGTGCTGTGTTTTGTCTTGTTACCAGAGGGACGGAAAAAAATCGAACTTACGGTAAGACCCGTAATTAATAATTACATAAATAATTTCGAAACCTATAAAAATATAAAATATCAACTATTTTGAAAAACATGAATAAATATTATTTTTTTATAACACGGAGGCCGTCGCGCCGAGTGAAACCTCTGATTATAACATGACGTTTGTGCGTTCGATTCTCCCTTGGAGGTGTTATCTTCATTTTCTCGCTCAGGTAAGTATATAAGACGGGAAGGTACCTTGACATGAAGGCCTCTCTGCCTACTCCGCTATATGCTAAAAAAAATACTTTTTTTATGCTAAATTAATTTATTTTTTTCTTTGTCCACAGAAAGTAAAACTAGTACAAGTGGCAAATTCAACTAACGACAATAAACTACGACAACGACCGGCACTAAAGTTATTATTAAATAAAGCCAACCTGTCCCGTCTCTTAGCTACTACTAAATCTACATCGTCACCCACTCTACTACCAATAGCATCATCTATAGCATCTTCTACGTCTACTCCTATTATTTCTATTAATAATGTGTCCACATGCTCGTCTATAGTTACTATTAATAATATGTCCACATCCCCGTCAACGTCTACGTCCACTTGTTTATCAATGCCGGTTGTTACCCCAACGTCAGCGTCTACTATCACATTGTCAAGTTTACAGGTAATATTATATTTTCTCTTCTATAATAGGGTAGCTAGAGGGAACCTAGTGTCAAGGCACTCTGTTCTCTGCTTCTCACCTAAATATAAGATATTGTATGCTCGAAGCCGCACGTTGACATAGTTTTTATGGGGAAATGAAAATAATTTTTAGTTAATCAGTAGTTTATCTAAAAATTATCGCATTTACGTCAGAAATAAAATTCGTTCAAATAATAAGTAATAAAATATTATTTATTGTATTTTGTCATTTGTTAGCCATATAGTCAGTATGTTTGATTATATTAAATTAATAAACGCCATATTTGTAAGTTTCATGCTTCTACTGATCTAATAAAAGTTTGTTTATACTACTGCCAAATTAAATATAAATATATTGTTATTATTTCAACAAAAAAAAATATAATATTTCTTATTTCACTCCCAGACGACTCCCACACCGGACCCTCCGGATCCAATGGAAACCGATCCTCTAACAATATCTCCAGAGAACATGGTGCGTATACCAGAGCAGTTCATCAAGAGCTCCTCAGTCAAGTACCTGCGATCTCAGCTCCTAGCTGCTCACGCAGCTATCGCAAACTTGGCGGCCGAGCTCAAGACTTGCAAGGCCAAGTTAGCCAAGTATGAGGAAAATACATAGTTAACTACTTAGTTGTATTTTGTGAAGGCTTGAGGAGCAACCAAGACGATGGTATAAGTGTTTACTAGAGCAGTTCTTTAAGAGATCCTCTGTCAAGCAGCTATACGCTTTTTTGGCCAAGTTGGACAAGTATGAGAAAAATGCAGTGGATGTGAGAAAACGAATCACGAATATCAGTTTTGTGTTATTATATACGGGAATGAAAGCTAAAGTTTCCTAAGTGTGAGAAGTAAAAAAGCTAAGTTCGCTAATTAAGGGAAAATATGATAGGGAATTGTGTAAATATATACTGCTAAATTAAATATTTTAATAATATTGCCTGTTGAGTGGCGGAAATCAATTCCGCACTTTGCCTTAATAGCAGAGGAAATGAAAATAGTTAATTCTATCGAGCAGAAATTAATTCTTAAACTATCATGTTTACTCTGTCGGTGCGCCGCGACGGCCTCAATTGTGCCTATAGTCGTCCTTGACTATCCACCATAGTATTGTAAACAAACATTTTTTAAATTAGTAGTAGTTCCTGAGATAAGCGCGTTCAACCAAACAAATTTCATCTTTATAATATTAGTATATCTATACTAATCTTAGCTTGAATCACAGTTACACAGACAGATACAGACAGACAGTTACAGATTGTTCATACATTTATATCATGAATACTTTTGTTTGTTTTTTTGGTTTTATTAAATAAAGTTTGGGAGATGTTATATTTTTTTGGGAATTAAATGAAGTTCGTTTTGTATATTATGTACTACGCACACATTGAATTAATTTATGTTAATATATATAATAGCTATTGTATGTATGTTTGATGGCACTATACAGGCTAAACTACCAAATTGTATATAAATGATATGTAAAAAAAAGTTTTGGTGTTAAATTATGATGGTACAGCTGAATTTGGCGAACTAAATACGTATATTTTTAAGCTGTGGTTGTAAATAGATATAAATACCTTCTTTTTTTTATTAAAATATCAATTTCAACCCACCCACTGTCGTGGGGTATAAGCGTGTGACTGTAAACGTGACAGTTGTTTGTTCGATTCCCTGTCGGGGTGTAAAATATATCTTTCTCTGGTAACGAGGCGAAGCGCGGTGTTGAATTCCGCCACTTAACTAACTATAAACATTGTAGGTTCCCTCCCTGCTAATAGCGGGATACAGCAGCCGCAATATACGCACGCAATGTTTGCTTTCAAACGGCTATAAATTATTGATACTATATATTGTGCTTGTAATATTACTCATTTAAAAATGTAATAGCAACTAGCAAACCTAAATCAAATGAATAAATGCAGCGTGAAACTAAATACAAAAGAAAATCAATAATTTCATAGTTTAATTAGAGTGCTTGGACGGTAAACAGAGGGCACGGGTTCGAGTACCGCTGCGTTCTAATTTTAATATGATTCTAAATATTTTCCTTTCTTCAGTGTTAAATAAATAATGTTAAATAACTCTGATACTTGCGAAAGAGGTGTAGGTAAATATTGATAAAACTAAAATAATAATTTATATTTGTATATATATTCGTGGCATTTTTTTTGTTTAATTTAAGTACATTAAACAAAAAAAAATTAAATTACCTTTTTAAATCTAAATTTATAAAGAGAGATTTAAAATATGACAAAAGAATAATAGCACAAAATATTTTAATAACTTCACGTTTTATCACCAGGAGATGGTACCATACCTCTTTCGCCTCGTCCACTGTGATCAACCTCTTTATACACGCCCTCCAGGTCCACATGCTTCACGTGACCTTCCTCCAGTATCTTTGATACTGTGTTTTCGGTGAAGGTCGACCGAATTCGTCCTCTACTTCTCTTACCACTAACTCTTGCTTCATAAATCTACAGTACGGTTGAAGAACCCTTATTTTTAGCTTTAAATAGTCTGCGCAGACTCGATTTTAGAATTTTTCTCTTTTTTTAAATAGCTTGGTAGACCGAGAGAGAGTTAAGACACTCGCTCGTGTTCATTGCGTGTTAAGTGGCGAAACTATACGCCGCGCTTTGCCTCGATACCAGTACGATGGAATATAGAACTAGAGGAAATAAAATAACAATATTTTTTTTTATTTTTATTTATAGTAATACTCTTTATATTATTCTAAAAACATAATAACGCGTTTATTTTTATTGTTATTTAATTTCGATGCAATCGCTCGAAAACTGAGACTGATACGCCAAATAATGGGGCAAAAATTATGAAAATACTTAAAATATATAAAAATGAAAGTGGCCTAAGTAGAAAAAAATACATTTTTTGGGGCAAATCAGAATTATATAGGATATCAAAAAATTGTTTTTTATAAGTTTTTTTCAAAAAATATATGAAAAATGACATGTGCTATTTTTATTTCAGAAGTGATTATAAGATTTTTTTGTATGATATAAAATTTATATATATATATATATATATATATATATATATATATATATATATATATATATATATATATATATATATCGTTCGTTTGTTGCAACAATGACGTAATTGCATTTTTTTATAAAACTAATAATAACTTTAAAGTAGGCGGCTAGCTGTAGCATGTGCAGATTTATATATTATAGGATTTTTCATACTTTTGATTATTATCTTCCCGAGCTCATGTGAAAAATTAAGAAAGCGAAACTTGCGATTGGCCACGAATCATCGACTATACTATACAAACAAACAAAACAAAAAAATTGCAAATACGACGTTGTTGCACCAAGATTTAGTAAAAAAAAGTAATTTTGTGATTTTCACATCGAATTTCCTTGTTTTTTTTACTTTTATACTTAAAAAGTTAATGTAAATATCTCGTCACATATAATAAACATTAGAATTATGTTTTGTTATACCTGTATAAAAATTTTACATTTTTAAAAATGATACTAAGAAAAAGAAAATATTACTAATATTGGATACAATATCTTAGAGGTGCAGGTTCAACTCCCGATATAATTTTTTTTATTTCTACATTACACTTCAATAAAGTTTAATATGCACTAAATAATTATCAATACATTTTTTTTAGATTTGTAAATAATTTAGTAACAAACATGTAAGGTCACTTCGATATATTGATCATTTTGTTAAATAAAAAAATAAAACAACATATTTTATTATAACAAGTTTGTTTATTTTTATCATAATTTCTCCCAAACTCTTCATTGCTCACATTCATTGCCACATTTACTGTTTTTAACGGACAAAAGTTAATATCTATATTATTCCTAAATTATATTAAAAGCCATATTTAAATGGAGAATACTTGATTTTCTAATTGTATATAAATCATTATTTCCAATTAAAAATTGTATTAAAACAAATAGAATCTATAGAGGTTTTATGAACAAATATTGAACTTTCTTTACAATTTTTATAAAAAAAAAATAAACTATTATGAATGACAGACAACAAACAAACAATCTTTTAAAATCTATAGTATATGATACATTCTAAGTTGAACAGAGGACAAATATATTTAATTCTGCATATTATTTGGTTTTTGTTGTCTTAGCCTGGGTATTAATTGACCCAATGTTAGATAATAGCATAATTTGATTTTTTTTTTGGTAAACAATGAAGTTCAGGGTATATGGTAAACGCTCCAAATATCAACCTATCTGGGTGCTGGGAGTAAAATGATAAAATTTTCATAGTTTAGAACTGATGGCAGATCAGCTCAGAGAAAAATAAAATATTTACAAATCATCTAGTTTTTCTTATGTTTGAGGCATTAATATTATTAATGTAGTTAACAAAATTAGTATAGTCCGACAGAACCGGTATTGCATATGGGAAGCACACGCGGTAGAATTGCGCAGAACGCATATTTTGATATCTACACATAGACGCCCTCACGCTGCACCGATTCCCCGCTAGGGCTCGCGGGGAATCGGTGCGGCGTGTGGCGGGGCGGTCACTAGACTACGGTACAGTCGAGCGCAACGCTGTCAGTTCATTACTATGAAATATGAATATATTATCATATGATAGCGTCATATATACGAAATATTATAATAATTAGTGTGTTAGATTAAGCAACATGCAAAATCAAGTTATGGATAAGCAAATTTAAAAATTAGATAAAGTATTGAATTGTAATTATTATAATGGGGCCACATCCAAGTCTTCATCAATCCAAATCCAATAAAAAAAATAAAATTGAAAAATAATAAAAATTATAATACATGCAAAAAAAAATGTAAAAATTAAAGTTTAAATAAATAAAATATTAAATATACAAGCAAAAATTGAAAGGAATAGCGTTCAGTTACAGTGTTCATTTACAAAAATAATTAGCAATAAAATGAAAATAAAATCAATCAATCGAGGTCTTAATAAATTAATTAAGTTACTAAATGATATCTTCATCAATTCAATCAAAAAAATCAAATAAAGAAATATTTATTACCGTTTTATTTAAAACATTTATAAAAAAGCAAGCAATCAAAACGGTAAAAGGAATTTTTGTTTACATTTAATTCTATTTTTGTTTGAACCATATATATATATATATATATATATATATATAGTGTGAGCTCGATTGTACTTATAAAGTTGTGTGGGTACGAATTTTCTGTAAGGACGTAGCGGTCACACTGACGCAAAGTACCACGATATGGCAAAGGGATACCAGACTTTAATTTTTTGTGCCTCAAAATTGATTTTTATAATTTACCCATTTTTTGTAATATAATCCTTAAGAAGTTTAAATATTGCCAGATATTTCTTTATCCATATTGTATAACTGTGTATTTTCATTTCAGTATGCGTACATACTAAAAAAATTATGTTGCACATAGGTGTATATAGTATATATATAAATATCATGTTTCATTAGTTATATAAGCAGAAGTTTATTTTAGTTTAGTTTGAAATGACTCCTGTTTATTACTTCAAAAAAAATACTTTTCGGGCTAGTCTCGATTTTATTCTCGACAACGATGAATGGAACTGCCGATTTTTTTTTTCAATATTTAGATATCCTAATAAAATTTTGTATATTTTACTATTTTTACTATTTTGTATAATTTACTAGAACATAAAGATGATTAAATATTTTAATTATTATTTAATTATGATTTGCTAAGCGTGGGGTAAAACAACATAACAGGGTAACACTGATCGAACGTTTTCTGCGCATACGTATTCTGCGCAATTTTACGCGAGTACCTCCGATTATCAATAAGAGTTTAGACGGACTATACATCGCGAATCTGCGCGAGTATTGAGTTCTATCGCTTGAACATTGGAGCACTCCTCCTCAGAGAAGGTGACGAGTTAAGTAATTTTCGCATTGATTATAGCGAGCCGGCTATAAATTAATTGGTATTTAAATTATACTTATTTTAAATAAAATTGTATGATTTTCATAACTTCGACGGGGGCGCTAATATGTGAATGGGGACACATTTAATGGGGCATGAACATCCCAAAAGGGGTCACATATCTAATGGGGACGCCCAGAATCTTAGTACCGGACATGTCCCCAAATGCCATCAGTTTAGTCGTCCCTCCCCTGTCCGCGCCTCTGCGAGCGCGCCTGCAGCACGTCCCTGAACTGCGAGAGTATGGCGTTCTCTCGCTTGGAGCGCTCCTCCTTACTGAAGGCGGCGAGCGCTCGTTTCTCATCCGCTGAGTAGATTTGATTCTCTTTACGTATACGCACAGCCTCCATGCGACGATGTCTGGAAATATGCAAAATATATTAAATATACTCAATAAAATAAAGTAATGCACATTTTTTTGTTTTATTATAATGTATATTGGGACAGTTGGTGGTGCAGTGGGATAGCCTCTGACTGTAAATATGACGGTTCGATTCCCACTCAGGGAATAAACTATTTTCATTTTCTCAAACGCGGCATTGAATTAGTTCCGCAACTCAATTCGAATTCGAACTCCGTTCTTGCTTAATTCGCAAATAAGCAGCAACGTTCATGCGTTTGAAATATATTTTTTCTCATAATAAAGAAGGCAAAGACAAACTGCGACACAATTTTGTACTATTGTAACTTTTAAATTCGCTAACTGTTTATTTATTGTTATAATATATTATTAACTATCTTGTTCTACACTGTTCTCTTATAAGAAAATTACTAGAAAACTTATGAACACTTGCGAAATCCTTGGGGCCTAGAGTAGTGTCATAAAACTTAATTTTTTTTTCTGGTCCTATAAATATTCTAAAATTTGTCCAAAACTCAAAAATAAAAACCACTAATACCCACCTACTACCACTCATAACATAACCGACTGATTCATAACTTGCAATCTCATCGGACGTCAGCCCTATTTCACCTCTCCTGGGGATTCTTTTCCCTTCCGCTACGTAAGCCGCCATTGCCGCTCCTTCACCGGGTAGGAGTGCCCTGCCAAAGTCTTTGTGTCCTAGAGTAGGGCCCACTCGTGGTGTAGGGCCGTAGGGTTCTGACGCAAGGTCGTCTTTGGGTTTACTTGTGGTGACTTCGTGTTCTTCTGTAAAAAATACATTAGTTTCAATTTATAATACAGTTTATGGTAGAGCGCACCATTCTGGAGAGATATGTCCTACTAAAGTACTCTAGAGAAGAGACTACTTGATATGTAGTACTTTAAAAATTAAAGGATCTAGATATTATTAAAGTTAGTTGGTATTTTTTTTTGGTTGATCCATTGAGAAAAATATTGTCAATTTTGGAATTGCACAATTTAAGTTGGGTTAACTTAGGGGACTTCCACAAACTACACCACATATTAATGATTGTATGTACAATCAATGTGTGTACAAACGAAAATATTATATACACATAATTCATATGAATAATGGAAGAAATTAATATAATTTATTCTATTAAGTGAAAATACATAATTTATATGACAATATGTATAATGTTACTTACTGCCTTTCTCAACCCAAATTTCCTCTTCACCACTACTGCTACTACTGTCACTACTTGACGATCCTTTGGACTTTTTCTTTGCTTTTTTGCGAAGTTTTTTAGCTTTCTTGAGCTTTTTCTTCAGTTTCTTTAATTTTTTCTTTGTGCTTTCTTTGTCTTTGGATTTTTTCTTTTTCTTATCTTTAGTGGTGTCTGTGTTGTTTTGTTGTACTTCTTCATCATCAGAACTAAAAAGTTATATTTTAGATTATTACCAATTATGAATTATTTCATATTATGGTATTTTTCATACATCACTCACTTGGAGCAACAATGACTTAATTGCTTTTAAAGAAAAACAACATTAAGTATGTAAATGTAGACAGAAAGATATTTATATAAATATCTTTGCTGTCATTATAGTGAGTTATGATATACATTTTTTTTTTAAACTGCATGTGGTATACGTAATATAATTTGGGTATACTTTAGAAACATTTTTAAGACCCTAAGCCTTACTACCAAATATAATAAATAACTCCAAAATAATTAAATTGACCATATCCTAAAATAAGGGTCCTAAAGTGTATCATATTATGACCCAAAATAAAAAAAAAACAAATCTTATAATAACTGCACACATTGTACAATCACCAAATAATGTCTTACAAAAAAAAAACTAATATTACTATCAAAATAGTTTGATGTCATCCAAAATAAATAAATTGTTCTTTTGTTGGTTCTTGTAGAATGACTTATTATTTATTAATATTTAATTTTTTTTACTCTGGCACTACAGCAAAAGCCTTGCGTCGAGTTCTGCCACTCAACATCTAATGTTTTGAAAAAATCCGTGGAATATAAATATAATATTTAGTATGAAGTAAAGTTTAAAGGTGTCCATATATTTTTATGGCAGTCAATATTAAAACAAATTAGATTTATTTACTAATATTTTAGGAAACATAATTTGGTGGCCATTTATACATTTTGGTAAACATTTTGAATTTTATTGGTCGTAAAATAGCTACATTTTTGGGCAGTATTTAAACACAAGCCTTATAATTTGATATACACAAAACACTTACTCAGGTCTAGTAGGTGATTTTCCCCAAACAGATGAGACTCCAATTTCCCCGATTCTCTCCCTCTCTTCTCTCCGAGCATCTAAAAATTCTTCTTCTTGAGGTTTGTACCGGCCTCTCGGCGGTCCTCCTCCTCCACCGCTTCCTAAACCTGTAAAAGAATCAAATCAAAATATTTTTTATTCAATGAGGCCATTACAAGCCCATTTAAATCAATATATTAATATTCAGTTTTAATTAATATTATTTCAAAATATTTAATAAGAATGGAGGAATGGGGGAATTGAGTGTCTTAACACCCTCTGCCAACCCTGCTAAATATGAAGCTGATTTAATTCAATACAATAAGAAATTGTTATTGTTGGAGAGAAATAAAAAAGTAAAATCTAGTAACAACTTTTTTATTATTATTTAGAAAATTGTGTGTATATTATTAGAGCCTCTGGTACATCCTACTATTAACAACTTAACCTCAAAATTAATAACTCTAAAAATATAAGCTTTCATGAATCAGTGACTCGCCACACACAGTTGAAAGTATAAAATTTAAATTTGGCATGTAGGTAGGGGTAGTTAGGGATTGTAGGGGAGTACTAATAGAGGATTTCTCGAAATTCCAAGGGGATCAGATCAAAATAGTATATTCAAAGAAACTTACGTGCAACGGCTATTAATGTTTAACGTGTTTTAAAGAATATATTCTTTTCTTCAACTCACCTCCTCCAAGTCCACCACCATTAAATTCTTTATAAGAACTGCGTCCTCTATCACGATCATGTTTGTGATAATCATTGTGTGAATTTTTGTCTGAGCGACGTTCCTTTTGTCTTTCACTGCTGGTACTTCTATGCCTGTCCTTGCTGTGTCGTTTTCTGTCTCTACTAGAATTTCTGTGACGGTCTTTACTAGAATCTCTTCTACGCTCTCTGCTGCGATCTCTGTCCCTACTCCTGTGTCTCTCACGGCTGCGACTGCGATGCCTTTCAACGCTGCGACGTCTGTTTTTATCACGCTCTGACATTGTTATAGTTGTAAAAATATACACAAATTATATTATAATTATTAAAACAAATGGATTTATTTCAATAGAAAACAGTGTCATTTACATATTGTATTTGTTGTAATGTCAATTGTCATTTTTTCCGTCATATTTTTTTCATGTAATGATTAGATACTCGCCAAAGTATAATACCATACAGCCTAATAGTGTCCTGCATACAGTACATTTATTTTCTACCAATTCCGGTTCTCAAAATAATAGCTTAGAATATATATTTTTTGTGATTATAACAACTTATATATTGTAATACTTTTTGTAATTTAAAATCATGTTTTTGTGTTTAATTAAAATCGCCTGCTACGTAGACTACACTTTTAAGATAAATATGTATATACCGTACTCATTTTGTATTACGACGTTTATACTGTAAATATTTTTTGCACATGTGTAATGTATTGTTTTTTCATAACTTGCTCAAGCAAGTTCTCCGAGACGCACAAATTTCAAGTTCCTTACGTTTACTCATTAAGAGTAAATTATTGTAAGAAGATAAATATTAGACAATGATATTATATGAAAAATGGCAATGACAATTAGGGAGAATAATGATAATTAGCTTTCAGACTAGATGAATGGATCTGATCTGAAGCTGTAGTCCTGAATATTAGACATATTTCTAATAGGTTCACTTTTCTAGCTCACGGACGGTTGGTGATTTTTTTAAATGTTTAAACCAGTTACGATAAAAAAATTACGTAGTATCTAAATGTTGTCTCTAGACTCTTCTCGGATTCTATTCTTTTAAATCTTTATGCTGTATAACTTCTATGGCATTCAGTTTCAGCGTACTAGAAACGGTATAAATATTATTACTATTTCTTACATGTAGAACAACAGAAAAATAAGGTACTTGAGTTTATGTAAGTATAATTCGACTGTATATTTCGTTTGTGAACCTTTGACTTTATACGAAGGATGATGGCTGCACCTCACTTGGGGCTAATAATAATCATTCGGACCTCCCTTGTTTTTTCAGCGTATGTTGTACATAAACCAGAACAAGTCCAAGAAGCGTGGCCGTAACTTTGTGCTCCCGCTGCTTACTACCTTTTAGTCTTCATATGACATTCTCAACTTCTTGTATGTTAATTGACGTAGAGGTACATCTCCTTACAATATATTGTACCACAGAATCATTTTCCTTCAGTATTAACATATTTTTAGCGAATTTCATTTAAGAATAGTTCATAGATAACACTTCAATAAATGTGCATTATAATGTCCAATAATACATATCACAGCAAAATTTCAGGTATATACGCTGATTTTAAAAAATACGTATTTTTTACTTAAAAATAACAATTATAGGTGAATTGCCGCTTGAATTTTTTCTCAAAAATAAATGTTTAATTTGAACCCGCATCACTTAGGTCTTTTATATGACAGCTCAATGTAATGAGTTAACTTTATCTAGTACTATATATATTGAAGTAATTATACTATTAGCTATTATTACTTGTAAACTAATAATAACTAAAATAACTAATAAATAATTACTTATTATTTTATTTTTCTCGTCTCTTGTATTCTAATAATTTGACATATTTTTAGAATTTCGCACAAAATGCAGAAAAATAAATCCTTATTTCTATAAGTTTGTCTGTTGTCCGTTTGTCTGTCACACTCGCAGTCAATTTACACCGAAACTATTCGATTAAAGCGTAAATAAGTACATTTTGAATAAGTATTTATATTTGGAAAGTGAATGATAGGAAATATGAAATAATAAAAGGTTAAGTGAAAGGGCTTACTTGAGACGCATTTGTCTTGTATGTTGCTATCGTTCTACAAAAGACAATTCTACAAAAGTTAGTCAAGAAACTTTGCTGCTAGAAGCTTTGCAATAAATTTGTTCGGCAGACCATTTTTTCCTTAAATATTTCATAGAATAATATATTTTTCATTTATTTCTAAACTTGATTTCTCACTTACACAACTTTAGTTATTTTGTTTCTCACTCGGGACATTAATGTTTTCATTTCATATTTAATTATTTTTATATATTATTTTGGTTATTTCATTTCCTCATTCTGGTTGCAGGACAAAGCGTGGATTTGACCATTAAACACACAATGTTTCCAAAATAGAGCGGAATATTGGGCAATATTCACTTTACCAACTTTGCGGGATACAGCATGGAGCGTAAAAAAAGTATTGATAGAAGTAGCCCACTATTAAATATTATATAAAAAAGCAAGTATAGGTAATGTAATTTTTTTAAGCATATATTAGATTGTTTAAAGTAGTGTCAATAAAATTTTATTTATCCATTAAAAAAAGAAAGTCATATTTGCATTGAATTGTCAATATATATATTTTTAATATTCATAAATTCAATATACATTATAATATCAAGTAAAATGAATTACTATAATTTATATAGGCAATATTTTAACACATTTTAATTCTATGGTTAAGTTTAACAATCTAGATTAACTTACGTACGTCAACAAGTGTCCCAACACTAGCGCTCCTTACAACAAATATGGCAATAGGAATTCACTTTGGCCTAAGTCACTAAAACTATATATATATATATATAAAAAAAATACTTCTTTGCAATATTATATTGCACAAGAATAACTAAATAATGTAATAGTACATAATGCCTTTCCAATTAAAATATACTTTACATCGAAGCTTTATAATTATTTTTGGCACAAAACTTATTTTATATGATGGGATGTTTATATATTACAATGTTCCACATCATGTATAGTAAACTAATTAATCTTTGGTTTGTCTAGCCCACCGGTGATTGTTTGGAAATCACTTACTTATAACCTAAATATTAAAATTATAATAAAATATGAAACATCTCAAACAGACTCGCTTAATTACAAATATTAATTATACAATATTTAATATAATAATAATGACAGATTTTGGTTATCTGTGGGACAATTTGATTTAGCGGAATACTGATTGGACTGTAGGTCGATTTTTTAGAGGGGTTTCCTGAAATTTTTACATAATAAAATAACATCAATGTTAAACTAAAAAATTAAATTCTAAAGTTGAAATTCTTTTTGAACGTGAGTAGTCGGTTTTAATAATATTAACTGTTTTACATTAGGTAGGCTGTCTTTTTAATAACTTTTTGTAGGAAAGAAAATATTTTCTATTTTGAGTGTTATTCAGAGGAGTTAAAAAACTTATCCAGAAAATCGAGCCTACAGCCCTCATAGCCAACAACATGTTATACAACTACATTATGTTATAAGGTTCTCAAATACTGTCTCTATGACAAATTACGCTCACAATTATTTATGTAATTCGTTGATTAGAAACCTTTAGAAATTAATTATCTACTTATGATTACAAAATATAATATATATAGGGTAGGTATCACTTAAAAAATATTATGCTTAGGAACTTTTTGCTCTGATATACTGATGAACGTAAAATTATTTGAATGTAACTTAAACTTACGTACTTATTCATAACAGTATACGAATTAAGTACACGAATAGTTTTGTCCTTTCATTTGGTGTTTTTCTAAAGTGTTGCCAGTATACACTGACAGCGTTATAATATTCTATAAATCGAATAAACCTTCCAATTATTTAATTAAATAACAGAGCTCGCTGGTAACAACAATGACTATTTTATTTTAAAGTTGCTAGCTATAATATTATATACGCCTTTAATAAACAGATGAGCTTATTATTGTCACTTACTCTTTTGTTAACATATATTAAATACATTTAAAGCGACTCTATTTACACAAATATTTATATATTTTTAAAATATAATATAAGTATTATGTACAATAATATTTACAATTGGCACAATATTTGGATTACACGAGAGTTTTTAAAACACAGCAGAGATCCCATAGTGTTATGGAATGCTTTAGACTTAATAGATGCTATTTAATCTTAACACTAAAATACGATAAGAATAGTTATACGTAACCAAAAGATACGGTAGAGGAAGTTTTTAAAGTGAGAACTTGTTAAGGCGCGCCTAATGATCATTCGAAGCAACATTAAACAGAATATTCGAAATATAAATCAATATATATTGTAAATGTTATCACTTGAAGTATCTATACGCAGATAAAAAAAATGCTGTATTTCATATTATTAGCCACGCCTTCAATAAGTTTTCACCTCTATGGAGACTCAAGCACACAAGATCACCGTTTTTAAATTTTCATATTTATTTATTAAATACCGATCTCGCTCTGAAAATACCGAAGTCGGCGCAAAGCGTGAAATTACAATGTCTTAATATGACGTGTACACTCTTGTACGTACATTTTTGTTACGGTAACGCACATTGTCGATATAAACGCGTCGCGTAGAATGTTGTATCGATTTTTTTTAATTTGTATTATTAAAATTAAATATTTAAAATATTGTTAAAGATGAACAATGAGCGGTATCTTGAGTACTAGTTAATATTAGCTTCTTAGATTATCTATATAATTATATTGTCATCACGATAGACACCCAAGTCTTAAAATCTTATATATTTTGGCACGTTCTTTTGCAATCGCCTCTATTAAAGTAATATATGAACATTTTCACACATAACTACACTTAAATATGATCTATATATGACGTATCTATAAGTATAAAAATAATAAGAGCATTTATAAATGAGTATTACTGCAGGTACTGGCCTTTGGGATGCAGTACGTAAATAACTAGATTTTTTAAAATATTGACTTTGAGGTTACACGTTCGGATGAAATTGAGATAAATAAAACACGTTAAAAGTGTGGTTTTAATTAATAAATTGGAAGACTGACTTATAGAAGGACCTAAAAAACGAGAATAAACCTATTCCATATATTCTTTAGGGTTAATAATATTACAAATACATCTGTTTTTAAAGCATTAAACTAAAAAAATAATGATCCACACGCTACTATCTTCATCAACATCTGAATGTGTAAACTCAATTCTATTAAAATAATACTTAAAAATAATGTAAAATAAAATATTTTTGGCATAAAAATGGCACATGTTTCTTTCTTTGGTGCATTTCAGTTAAGAGATATATTATAATAGAGAGAATATTAGACAATGCTCAAACAAATCATAGTTTTAACGTACATAATGATTACGTTGAGCAATAACCTTAAAATATAATATACATATATTGAACAAATACCGAGCAAAGCTCATCGTATATTGTAGATTTTTTGGTTAAACTATTAGCTGGTGGTAAAAATGTTTTTTTTTTCTTAAGTGATAGAAGGGATTTTTCTTCTTTTTTTTTACTTAAGATTATCCTGATGTTTTGAAAAAATGCATTATTTTGGAATTTATACGCAATGAATTTTAAATAGTACGTACCTTAATATCTCGTTATGTTAGCATTATTTTTTTAATTTGGAAAAATATATATAGCTTAATTAATGAGCACGTTAATATTATAAAAAATAAATCTATAGTTAAGTTAAGTAAAAGACATTTTATGGCCGATTCAAATAAAATTTCTACTATCGAATGTTTAAAAACATCAATAAACTTTTAGACTTAACTATGTTGAGACATATTACTAAGTAACAGCCTTCGCGACATACTGGTACGTAGATCGAAAGATTGAAATACGA
This sequence comes from Heliconius erato demophoon, assembly GCA_018249695.1. Classification (NCBI taxonomy): domain Eukaryota; kingdom Metazoa; phylum Arthropoda; class Insecta; order Lepidoptera; family Nymphalidae; genus Heliconius; species Heliconius erato. Next base: position 26,145 of record DWQW01001035.1, read on the forward strand.
ATGAAGTAAGGAAATTTCATTTGAAAAGTTTATATCATATAAAATATTTCGCATTCAAACTACCTTAGCCTAACAATAAGTATCGATTACAATTACATAAATTGCTTATTGCGGTGTCATTATATAATTTACAATTTAATTTTAAATGACAAATTATAATTTAAATTTTCTGAATTGATGTGATTTTTTTGCTACAATCACATATTCCAATATAATTTATTTAGCTACCAAAATAGTTAATCCCTGTAGGGCTTGCAAATCGCGAACCTGTGGTTCATGTGTTGACTGTAAGAACCGGAGTGGGAGAATTTCTTCAAGCATTTGCAGCATTGAAACGGTTTCTCGCCAGTGTGCAGCCGCTTGTGCTCGGTCAAGTGATGTTTGTGCTTGAAAGCTTTAGGACATTCCAAGCATTTGTAAGGACGTTGGCCTGAAATACAATATTTAAGTTATTATAAATTTGATTTATAAGAAACTCAATTAACAGATTAGGCCTTAGGCCTAGTAGGTTTATAGATTATAAATAATTAGCTACTTAATTACAGATAAATGTATGTTAGATAGTTAACTAACTACTGTTATTGTAAGGTGTTAAGGGTATAATATAATGCGAAAATACCAACCTGAATGCTCGTATTTATGTCGCGCTAGGGAACTCTGTTTAACGAATGTTTTGTCGCATTGGTCGCAGACAAATTGACCTTCACTCTCCTTGAAGTCATTTCCAATCTTTAATTTGCTTTTCTTAAGTACAGACGTTTCATCATCAAATTCGTTTTGCGTTTGCTCTTCACCCCAAGATGGACGATCGTAGGATGGACTGGAGTCTTGTCTAATTTCCGCGGCGTGCATGTTGAGAAGAGGGGAGCGACCGTTTGTCATGTCGTTGTATTGTAGAAGTTTATCCATTGGCATCATAGGGTTTAAAGGCATTTTTTGAGATAGTAATCTCTTTTGTCCACTAATCGATTCGCCCGGTGAGGGCGAAAGACGAAAATCAGTGAACGAAGACGACGAACAATTGGAATGTGGATACGTATTCAGATAATTAGAACGGTGCGGTGTTGTGCTCCGTGAAGATTTTTGGCTTAAATTAACAGCCTCCTCCGAATCAGAATGTGTAACTGATATGCTGCATGGTGGCGATGGTGCAGGGCTTGATGTGAACGAAGCGTTGGATTTTTTTGTAGATAAATCCAAAGGTTGGTCCGACATTGCTATAGCCTGAGTCATTCTACGAACTCTAGCTCTATTATTTTGGAACCACACTTGTACCACTCTATTATCTAAACCGATCTGTTGGGCTATCTTTTTAAATTCTTCTCTGTTTGGACGTGGGTTTATAGCATAATGTTCTTTTAAAACAGTTTGTTGTTCTCCACTTAGTGCGGTGCGAACTCTAATTTTTCTATCATTGTCATGAATAGATGCTTTATCATCGCGATCATCTTTGCCAAAGTCTTCATCCTCACTTGCACTTACACCACTCTGTATAGCTCGCATTTCAGCTTCTAATCTATTTAGTGCAACGGTTTCAGCAACTTGAGCCGCAAGGCCTTCATGTTTTCTAAAGATGTTTCCACAAAGTGTCTTTTCATGTTCTAACAGCCCATTTTTGTCGTTAAAAGTCAAATTACATTTTAAACAACGTTGGACTTCTTCAGGCTCCTCCTTTATAGATACATGTGGCGTTAATGGCGATTCTATATTCGGATAAACACTTCCAGAGACAGGAGACAGCTTGTCCATATTAGAACTAAAGAAATGTTTTGTCACTGATGCGTTAACCGACTCTAATATGGTATTGAAACCCGCTTGCTTATTTTCCACACTGTTATTAACAGAATCATAAATACGAGATGGCGATTTTGGTTCACAATCTCGCTCTTCTTGTTCTTTTTTGATGGAAATATTATCTTCGTCTTCAATATCCATAACTAATTCTGCACTACCTTCCGACCTCTTATCGTCTTCCTCGGTGACTTCCTCTATTAAATCTTCTGGATCTGCTGAAGGAGGGCCCATATGTTTTGGACTTGGATCCTCTAATTTCCTTTGTTGATATTGTTGGGAAGCCAATTCGAAAAGTTGACTCAACGATGTTGAGAAACTATAAGGTGCAATACCATTAGCTGGACTCATGGGCATACCGGGCATGTAGAATGGATTTATACCTGGCTGACCTAGAGGTAGTCGATGTAAGTTATTTTCTTGATTTGACATCGTTGCGAAAAATGCAGCAGTCGCATCATTGTACTTTGGTAGTATAGGTAAGAAAGAGTTACCATTAGGACCAATATTATTGTTTAATTGCGATGCAACCATTGCATTCGCACGCTTCCGTGACGGACTTCGATCGGGATTTAGTGCAGGATTGTTGGGTTTTATCCGTCCCATTTTTAAATTCATTACTAGACACTTTTTGGAGGTCATATGTGAGGAATAAGATCCAGAATGGGAAAATTTCTTCCCACAGTTAGCGCATTCGAAGGGTTTCTCACCGCTGTGTATCCTTAAATGCTCTTTTAAATGATGTTTAAACTTAAACGCTTTATCGCAATCGTTGCATTTGAACTTGCGAAGCTCCTTACTTTCATCATGGCTGATCATATGCCGCTGCAGGCGATACACATTCAGGAAGCTCTTATGGCAGATCTTGCAAGTCTGTTGACAAAATATTTTAATTAGTTATGCAATATTTCTATCCAATACGACTATAAAAAATAAAATATATGAAAGAAAGTAAGGGATTTACTTTAACTAAATCATGTTTATCATTACTAGCAAGATTTAAGAAAAACTAATATAAACAGTAATAGGCCCTATTCACCAAACGTGGGTGTATATTAAAATGGGCACTGACATATTTGATGTTATCCACCTGTGTGCTGGGCGTGTGCAGCGTCTCGTGGCGCTCGAGCTGGTCGCGGGTGGGGTACGCGCCGCGGCACTGGCTGCAGGAGAAGGGTCCGCCTGGCCCCAGCGGGGAGCCGCCGCGGTCCTCCTCCTCCTCGCACGGCTTGCTGTCAGCGCCTCCTCCAGCCACTGGCCGGACTGTTGACAATAAGAAAACACCTTTAGCCTTTACCTTTTTTATTTTTTCACATTTTATTTAGTTTCACACTGTTCCCACATATAATAGGATAGTCAGAGGGAACCTAGTGTTAAGACATTCCATTCCTTATTTTCAGCCGATTTTTTTAAACATTGCGTGATGAGTGGCAAAACTCGTTACCAGATGGAATAAAAATATTAAATAATCGAACCCATAACCGTTGCCTATTTCCCCGGTTCGATTCAGATTTAAAAGAATTATTTATATTTAAATCATTTTAATTTTTTCGCATTTAAAAAACTGCGGTGTTAGGTCCGGCCACCCAAGATGTAATGTCTCTGTAGTAGAAAAAAATTATCTATTACTATATTTTATCTATATGTATTTATACCTAATCATATTACGTATAAAAACGATATCTAAACAATGACAAATTATAAGAAAAACGTAGTGGTGTGATGACATCGGTGCTTTAATTTTTATATAAAAAATAACAATACATTATCATTTACAAAACACTTATATTTTTAAGATAATTTATTTTAGGTATATATACCTACTTCAGAGATAAACTGATTGTTAGAGATCTGCGACCTCTCTTTATCGTACCTGGTTCGGGCGACGACCTCCACTCCGTTTAAAGTATTAATGAAACTATTTTATAAACTTAAATACTAAAAGTTAAATAATGTTTGTTTAAATCTGCACTTTTGTGTAAGACTAGAGTTAATTATAGTAACTCGCTGTTCACTCTATGTTATTATATACAACCGAAGAAATGAAAATAATTAATTTCATCGAGTGGGAATCGAACCCATAATTCACTTTCACACGTCGTCGCCATGAGGACCTCCAGAGAATTATAATTTGGCTAATACAGCGGTTAGTAGAATAGGTAGTGTGTAACAATTCGTTTAATACATCATGGGCGAAGTTAGAGATATTTTCCAATAGGAGCCTAGACTTTAGCTTTGAATAGATTTGTTCGCGTAAAAGATTTTTTTAATGTTTCAGGAGAAATTTTTAGTTTTTAAAATATCTGGGGTGGGCCACAAGACTATTTTTGAGTGGGCGTGGACCACGCGGCTACATTATTCCTACGCTCATGATTGGCCTTTACAAAAAATACGTCAAATTTTAAAAGAGTACTTAAACATCAATATAATTGCGCATGTTGTAGCACAATAGTACAATATTACATAAGTCATATCCATATACTTTGGTATATAAAAAACACAGCGTTAACCTCCGCTATTCAACACGAAATAAGGCAAAAGCATAAGAACGGATTATCTTAACACCGTCAGCCTACACTGCTATATATCAGTATCTCCCATACGTCACGAAAAGAGAAAACCCAGTTTTTTGAGCGCATTTCCAAGGCAATTATCACGGGAGAGCAACAAAAACAAACGTTAAATTCGAAATCAATTGTCATAACATCGTTTTAAAAGCTGTCCGCGAGTGGGCGAGTAGGTATAAATCAAGCGGTAGGTAGGTAGCTACAACACTTATTAATTAGGTTTCTACCCGGTAGTGCACCGCGCTCGCCTCCCGCTGACGTGACGTGACGTGACGACTTGGCGCCAGTATCTTTTCTGTGCTTTTTTATCATTTGTTTTTGAAATGTTTGTGTATATTTATATTTTTGTGTAACACTCTTGCTGGGTGTGGCGTTATTTAAACTATATGTACCTATATAATATATTACACTAGTTTTAAATCAGCTTAACGCTGTATCGCGCACACAGCAGGGTAGGCAGAGGGAACCTGGTGTAAAAAACTCTGTTCCCCACTTCCTGCCGAATTTTGGAGGCATTGCTTGTTAAGTGGCAGAACTCAACGCCGCGCTTTGCCTCGACACCAGAGCGAAGAAATGGAAATATAAATTTAATTAAATAAATATAATATTGGTTTTACTAGTGTTAATTAGTGAGGGTAGTAGTGGCGCAGTAAAAGCGACATGTTGTACGTTCGATTGCTACTCGAGGAAATGAAATATTTAATATTTTCATTATTTCACTCTTGTAACGAGGCATAGAGGTGTTAAGTTCCGCTACTCAATACCCAGTGGATTCTGAACTCAGCTGAAAGTGGGGAACCGAAGCATCTATTCACCGACTGGTCTCAATATGATAAATATATGTTATTATGTAGGTAAATGTGGCTTCTGTCAAAGGAAAACATATTGATAAGAATAGCAGCGTTACGGTTTTACCCGCACAGCGAAGTAAGCAGCAATGCAGCAGACCGGAGAAATGATAAGAATTTAAATACAATCGTTCTCCTGAGTGAGACTCAAACCCACAACTCCGACAGCGGCACATCTCTGATTTTAAACGCGATTGTTGCCAATTCGAATCCAATTCGGAAGAATGAATTATTTTCACCTCCTCGCTCTGGGAACAAGACAAAACGCAGCGTTAAGTTCCGCCACCAAACTGGCTATTTCTCTACCCCGGATCGGATTCTCTACCCCGCTAGGGCTAGGTACGTCGTGAAGTTAAATATAATATATAATTATATTATTATTATAAAACAAACACAGTCGTATTTTAAATATATATAATACGACTAAAATGTAGGTAAAATTATATGCAGGTAGGTATTAAAATAGGTATATAAAGAGATAACGAGCCCAAGGATAATAATAAAACACCAATTTTCCTGTTATTAGTTAGTTGCTCTTAAAAATAAAATACTTTGAATTTCAAACAAAAGGCACATTTATACACGTTGTGGTTATATTCATAATAATATAATATTCTTTGCGGTAAAGTGATTGTTATATATTAAACAAAATGAAAACTTCAGTTGCGCTGGGTGGAGTTCCGCCACTCGATGCGCCTTGCCTTAAGAATTCGGTGGAAAGTGGGGTACAGTAGGTTCCCAGGTCCCTTTTGTCTACTCGAAAAAAAAAACAGTTTCAGTATATAATCCATTTATTAGATTCGAAAAAGAATGATTTCTTTATGCGAGAAGTTAATAAACCTAAATGTCATTACTTTTTTGTTCTCTTTACACTGTCTGTACCTATCTCGCATATAACAGGATAGGCAGAAAATCATTAGCGTATCTAGACATATTTTCTGGGGGAGGGGGGCCTGGCCAATAGCTTGGAATAGATATGTTCGTGTAAATGTTTCTTTAATTTTTCGGGGCAAATTTTGTTATTAGCGAAATTTCTTGGGTGGGCCTCAGACTATTTTGGGGTGGGCACTGCTTACCCGGATCCCCTCTTCCTACGCGTATAGTTAAGACACTCCTTCCGTTTTTCACTTTCCGCCGAATTATATTTGATAATAATTGAGTATTTAGTGGCGGTACTCACAGCCGCACTTCGCCTTTTACCAGAGTAAGGAAATGGAATTAAATATTTTATTTCTGCGAGTGGAAATTAAACCCACAACCTTGCCGCGCTTGCAGTCACACACTTGTGCCCTGCGCCGCTAGGTATCTACTGGCAAGTGCTTGCTAAATCCTATTTCAATAAGAAAACATTTAAAATTAGTTTCTAATTTAAAATATTATGTCTTCTAACTGCAATAGTTAAGTATACTAGTTAAATTTAACAATGAAAATTGGTTAGTTATTAATACGATCTTCAGCTATTTGCCGCCCTGTCGGTGCACCGGTATTGAAATTTAGAAAATATGAGCTCGTTAACCGCGCTCAAATACAACGAACGCTGTTCGTCGATAACTAACCTGCCGTGTTACAACGTATTATTGATATTAAATTTATTATGGATATAAGATAGACATTATTACAGTACGTAAGTTCAATTTATTATAGAAGTAAGGTAGAAATCATATGGTAGGTGGGTAATGTAGTGGATTTTACGTTATATGAGAATAGTCTAGTCGTGTCTATACTTATATATGAAACTCCTTAGTCGCTGAGTGACTGACAGACAGCCCAAAGATGAAATTTTAATTTTATACTAGAATTTTAATTTGGTGCGTTTGTAGGTACTGTGTTAGGGAGTGCAGGGAGAGTAGGAAGCGTTAAGAGATATTTGCTACGAGGATATAGATATTGTCGTCCATTATATTGTAATAATGAAAATAAAAGTATCTAACAAAATTAAAACTTGTTTTTTATACTATATTCAAATTATTCAAAGTTACACTTATAAAAAATATGGGATGTTCGCTATTAGACAACAGATGGCGCTAGTAGTGTCGTTGCGAAACCAATATACGAAATACCTATAAACGTTTCAAAGCAATTGATATAAATACAATCTATATTTTCATAATATTTACGAATAAGTATTCATTATTAATATATATAATATATATAAGTGCAACAAAAAAAACCCTTTTTTTCTGTTGTAAAAATTATTAATATAACGTCAAAGTCAATCATTCGTCTCTATGAAAATATTAAAAGGTAATTCACTGCAACTCCTGTATTCATTACATGAAGAGTTGATATGCCGTGGAAGAATCAAAAGATGTAAATGTAATTAAGTCTAGTTCTTAACGTACTTTTCTTTTATTTATACTGTAAGTATATATTATAAAAAAGTCTTAAGTAATTAGTAAAATTAAATAAAGGTGCAATGTGTAAGATACATTTAGTACTAATTCTTCCAAAAAAATATTTAAAATTTATATATGTAAAATATCTCTTACTTTCTCTGACGGTAGGAGTTATATTGCAGTGCAAAGATTTCATTTATTCAAATTCTCCTTAAAATCTTTCATAACGTATCAATAAATATTAGATTTCGTTCCGATTTTTGTGCAATTGTATCAGTGATAGATTTTTTATAAATATTAAAAAATATAGTAAGTTTTTTTATCGCATATTTCAGTAGACAGAGAGTTAAGATACTTTTCTGCCTGCGCGCTACTTAATTTTTGCCAAATTGCTTATTAAAGGCGGTACTCAATTCTTATCGGAGAGAAATGAAAATAATTAAAATATTATTATTTCCCCCATGTGGAGATTGAACCCACAACTACTGCAGATGGACTGCATAATTCATAGACAACAAAAAAGATCTGATTATAATTTATTTATCTAATTTTAATATGTTATTTTTAGAATTACCAGTTTTAATAATTTTATATTTGATTAAGTGCAAAGTAATAAAAACGACAAGACCGTATTATTAAAACAAAGTAACAAATATAAAGAACCAACATAAAAATTTCACCAATTCAAAATAACGCAACATAGTAAGTAGGCAGTACAGGAATTAGTGCAGCTTATCAACACAACTCGTTCACCATACAACGTACTAGGTAGAGCGGACGACACCTACGCGCCAGTATCGGAGCGCACGGGCACCGGCGTCCGCTGATAAAACACACACACATACCACCCGCGTTTCCTATTGCGTTACAATAAATAATTACAGCACACACAAGTGAAGATAAGAAGTAGAGTCGATCGCACTCGCGCTGATTGGCTACACCTGTCGCTAAACACGGTGCTATAGAAAAAACCAACCGCCATACTCTATGTAGAGACTGCCTTTAGTTATTACTAAACCGCTTCGTAGGCTATTTGCTCAATTGTATCGCGTGACTGCTCGCTCTCGTATTATTTTGTTCTCTACCATTTTAATTATGATTCATTGTTTAACAATTCTCGGTGTCTCCGCCTCGTACCTCGCCCTATGATTCAAGTTTGGTGCTGAAACTCAGTCACACGTATTTATATGGAACGATCTATTTTTATTTTAAACTTGAGGTTTAAATATGCTTTCAATAGCTTGTTGAGTCAATGTTTACGATATTTCTAAGACGCAATTAAACCGTACGTTTGTAACGGAGAATAGGTTACTTATTGGTTATTGTTAGTACAATATGTGGAAGTTAACGCTCTTTGAGTGTGGGTCCTAGTGTAATTAAGTCATTTGATTTTTTTTATTAATAAAGTGTCTATTTTATATTTTGTAATTTTATATAGAAATTTAATTTTCATTATTTAATGCATTTTTACAGTTCTGCAAATGATTAATTATAGAAATTTAAGATGTTAATAAATCGCAAGTAGTAGTAGTACCTACCTACTTAAAAGTAAAAGCCAAAATTGTTAACATAATAATAGTACTAAAAGTAGTTTGAGATAAGTGTGGCAGATTTTGGAAGCATGAAACAAACATGTAATACTTGGTACTTGTTGGTTCTATTTGAATAAATTAAATCATTAAAGATAATCTATTATCAAATCAGCTTCACGCTGTATTCCGCACATATTAGAGTAGGCAGAGGGACCCTAGTGTAAAGTCCGTTCCCCACTTTCTGTGTCACTACCGAATTTTGGAGGCATTGCGTGTTGAGTGGCGGAACTCAACTCCGCGCTTTGCCTATACACCAGAACGAAGAAATGGAAATATAAATTTAAATAAATATTTCATTTCCTCACAACCAGTCACACTTTGTGCAACCTCAAATATGATCCATTTTTTAAATTTATTTCGTTACTTTAGTTTGTTTGGATAAAATCGGACAAAGCTCAATTATATATCTGTTTTAATAAAAAATATCAAAAAGTAAAGAATAAATGAATAGATTTTTTTTGATAACCAAATCAAAATATTTTTAAAACAAAATAGTTATATTTATTCGATACTGAGTTAGTGCTTTAAATACTGATAAAATGGTGACGTTGTTCAATAGTTCTTTAAAAAGATATAGCAATGTTAATAAATTAATTGGAAAAATAATATGTTGAAAATGTTTCTTTTGCATTGTCGTTTCTAAAATAAAAATAAAGCTTAACACCTATATTAGCAGAGTCTCTTAATACTATCTAACTTATAAAAGTTCCAAAAACAAACTATGAAATTAAAAAATACGTTTCTTGCATAATTTGTATCAACCACACACACATACACTATTTATATAGATTACAAATATTTATAATAAAAAAAAAACTTTATAAATTTATAGAATATTATTTTACATACTTAACAGATAAAAAACTTGATCAGTATATTTCGATAGAAATATAAAGTCGTAAAGGTACGGGAGTTGAGACATCACCGGTAGAGACACCCTAAACACTGTTTATCAAGTAATTAAAGATTCCAAGTTTGTCGATATTAACGAAGCACTTAATGTACAAACAAGTGATTAGTGAAGGAGGCGCCTATCACTTCCACGAAATTTTCATTTGAGATACAAATATTATTCTAAACAGCTAATGTAGAGCTTCAATAGTAAATGTAGAGTTCACGTTTCCTATAACGATATCGGTCATTACATCCCAACCGTACAGTAAAAACCTCGTTATTTTTAATTATCATCAATATATATAAGCTGTAATCAATATTTGTATATATAATTGTTATAATATATTATTTTCATGTATTCACTAAACGTTTTCATACTCACAATATGTCCAATTGTACACCTTTTTTTTACAATTTTCATTAATAATCACAACGCACTATAGCATACATTTAGTAAAATTTCAATATTTGCTTTAACTAATATAAAATTTATAACGTATATACTACTAATTTGTTCAGAGAACAGCCCCAAAAATTATCTCGTTATGTAAATAGCTAATTAACCGCACACCTCGCTCATTTACAAAACATATGAACGATAAACTACGCAGTGGCCGATGTTATCTGTAGTGCGCTATAATTGGAGTTCATTGAGCAAATAATATCGAAATGACGAGCGTCACGCGGCTCTGGACCGTCTGAAGCGTAGCGTCGATGAGGAAGAGATAAACTCTACTTTCACTAATTTACTCTTGCGGTCTCTACAAACTCTACTCTATATGTGACACGCACTGACCACTACCGAACGATTCGTCTTAACGCAACAAACGACCCTATTACATTATCCACTCCAGACAGGCGGCGTTCAAAGAAGAATAAAATAAAAAGTAAAGAGAAAAGGCAAATGAATTAAAACAACATAATCATTTACGATTTAAGACGTTGAAAGAGAGCGGGGTTCCCCTCGACAAACGCAACTTTCTTTTAAGTCTGTGTATACCTGTTCCCGAATCTCAAGTGGATGAATTATATCCCGGGGGACTCGAGGGGAGATTACGAACACGAAGGTTATTTCTAATGAAGACGTGCTCGAGTTTTATTTTTAATGCGGCCGAGGTGATATCATTTTCACCTGTTTCAATTTTACAGTTTAATAAGTTAACTTTTTGAGGAAAACTTTTCACTTTTACGTTTTTCCTCTTCCCGCACTCTCTGAATATTTCAACTTTGTACGTCTCAACTTTAATTTAACACAATGTTGAACTTAGGTGTTCATAACAAAATATAAAAAGATAAAGTTCAGGTATAACAAAATAATAGAGGAAGGCACAGAAACAGGAGTGAAATATAAAAATATAAAAAGCGCAAATAAACATAAAAGGAAAAGAAGCTTACTTAAGGCAGCGAGCCGCCTGGCCGAGGTGGTGGACGTGGGGACCTGCTTACTCCTCATGTCCGCAAGCCAACCGGCCGCCAAGGATTCGTACCAACCGCCAACTCCCATAAGCGAGCTGTGCACTTTCATCTAGCACCGTTCACACCACTAACGAGTTAACTAGTCACGCGACGCACTAGCAAGTAGCACCGAAGCCCTCGAGCGGAGAGCGGAGAACGGAGGAAGGATACAGCGTAGAGCGTAGTGTCCTCGCGCTACTCACATCGGCAGGCGCCCCACACGTTGGCCAGGCTCCACAGGCGGTACGAGTAGCTGTCACCATAGCAGCCGAACATCTCATCGGTTCTCGCGACCATGGCCCGCACGTGTGGCTGGCGGCGCGGCGCGCGGCGGAGTGATGCCGGCCCGCCTCTCGCCCCGCCCTGCGCCCGCGCGCCGCGCCCCGCCGCCGCCACCCCCACCTATACTTAATTAACCGAGTCCCGCCACGCACCGCGCCGTGGACGCGACGCGCGGCCTTAGACGTGTGGATCTGGTTTTTTTGACCACCTTTGCTCTACCTGTCTCTATATATTATGTTTTACTTATATAATATCAAGTGTTCTTAAGTTAACACCCTTATACTCTTAGGGTTAAAATATATTTTTATTTAATTTCTCGACACTGGACATGGAAACAAAAGATTGTCTATATTAATACACTTTTAAAAAAAGATATTTTACATACTTTCAAATTACACATATTCCTCATATACCATAGATTTTATAGTACACCTGATGATTTATTTAAAGTTCCCGTTTGTTTGCAGTTTTAGTAACGCTTCTTGTCGCTAGATGGCGCTGTGCGTTCTAATGCCTTTAAACATAGAAGTAATATTGTTCAGTGGGTCGAGCACGAAAAATATTCGAGTCCGTATTGTAAACGTTTCGAGGTGACGATACGATTACAAAGTTCGAAGCACGAACCATAGTGTATCGACTATCGAGGACTCGATAGGATTAAGTA
>DWQW01001036.1:0-38570 GCA_018249695.1 Heliconius erato demophoon
ATGAAAAAAAAATCCTACGTCCAAACTGTTGAGGCATCTTGATTAATTTCTTTAGGTATAGGTTTGAAATATTTTACCCTATATGCTGTTTCCGTAAATGGAGCGCTGCCTCTTCCACCCTGTATACATTGCCGTTAAGAATACCGAAATTACACTTTGATAGTACCATATATCCAAACAAACTGAGGCTGTGATGTGTGTGATGAAAATATAATAATAAATATACATTGCATTCCCATACGCCAGAATGAATTATTTTCTGGAAAGAAAAGCGCTGTTTTTTTCAGCGTTAAATTTAGCTTCTTCACATTGTAAACTCCTGGTATTTTCGATTTTTACAATGTGAAGTTTTTTTCTTCTATCTTCCAGTCACCACCTCTAGTACCGCGAGTGCTAAGCACGGGCTGGGGTGCTCCGTTAACTCCTGCTATGTGCCCCTCCAGCCCCTCGTTAGTGGCGCACGCCGCACGAGGTGATATATGGCTTGCCGGAGATATATTAAAGAGGCCTGCTAGGTTGACTTATGCTTGCAAGGGAAGAGATGATAGGTAAGGCTTTAATTACTTATTAAGAAAACGTATAAAAATTTGAACGCGCCTCTTTGGAAACTGTCCAAGCGATCTGACCAATTGAGCCAAACGTTCTTATCGAGCTACGCTCGAAGTTCTTATACACTTGTTACAACTTATTTATGTTGTTAGCATCTCTCAGGAGTGATTTTTACAAATTTAGGTAGCGGAACAAGGACTAAGAAAGGCATTGCGGAGTACAATTTTAAGATATTCTATTATTTTTAATCGTAATAGATAAATAATCAAAATGCAACTAATATAATATAAATATCAGTGACATGGATTCTCTTATTGAACACATATGGATGAGGCGCAGGACAATGGACAATATGCAAATGTAAACGAGATGGTTGTGGGTTCGATTCCTACTACCTGGAATTAATTATTTAATATTTTCATATTCTTGCTCTAGTGACAAGGCAAAGCGCGGCGGTGAGTTCCGCCACTCAAAACGCAATATCTAATCCCGAATTCCGCAGAAAATAAGGAGGTAAAGTGTCTAAACGGGAACGAAATTTTTTAACATTAAGTTTTCAGTTTCCCTCTACCCTCAATGGTAGAAATAAATACATAGATATTTATTCCTACCATAATATACTATAAACAGTGAACATTTATTTTTCTAGGCTAGCAGACGATCCGTGTCAGGCAGGCGTGCCCTGCTACGTGACTCAGGAGGAGTTCTCCAGGTACACTGGCTTCTGGTGGCAGCCTGCTAGAGATGGTAAGAGACACTGCACCTAGTGTTTAGACACTCTGTTCTAAGTTTTCCGTCTTAATTTGAGACATTGCTTGTTGATTGGTAGAGCTCGACGCTGAACTTTGTCTTTTCAGAGCGAGGAAATAAAAAATAACTCATGTTCGGGATCGAACCCACAACATACATTTATAGTCAAACGATTGCTTTCTAGAGGCCTTTTCGATATCAGTCTTGGCGCAGGGGCACCAGCCTGCGACTATACGCGCGAGAGGTTGTGGGTTTGATTTCCACTCGAGAAAATGAAATATTTAATATTTTCATTTCCTCGCTCTGGCAACGAGGCAAAGAGTGGCCTTTAGTTCCGCACATCGAAATGCAACGCCACCAGAATTCGGTGGAAAGTGGGGAGTAAAAAGTGTCATAATGAGAATGTAGTGTCTTAACACTAGGGTCTCTTTGCGAACCCCGCTGTATGTGGGATACAGCCTAAAAGTAAAAAAAATATTTATATTTACTTGTTTTTTCTAGATGACGTATTTCGAATAGTATTTGAAGAGGTGGATGAGAGTGAAGTGAAAATATTCAGTTTCCCATCGTCTCAGAGTTCCAGCGGTGAAGTGGAAGAGTTTAGGTAAGTTCTTGTATGAGAGAGGTCACAAGTTCATATACAGAATAAAAAAAATCTATGTATATTTGATATAAAAAAAAAACTTATCAATAAAATGTTTGTGGACTCAAGTGTTAGTTGCAGAATGTTTAAAAATATTTTTAAAAAACCCGGACAAGCGCGAGTCAAGCTCTCGGAAAATTGGACGAAGAAAAAGAATATTGGAGATCTCGGGCTTCTTTTGTAATTAAGGCTTAGCCAGAGCCCTTTCATCTGATACTTAACTTTAATTAGCAGCTTTAATAAACTTTTTATTTTGCTATAATTTTTAACTTTAAATCTATAATTTTTAGTTTTTTTCTTAACTGGTAGTACCTGTAGATGCTTGTTGTCAAATTTTATAATTCTCGGTCAATTGAAATATGTTTCTTTTTTCTGGAAATCAAGGGACCGTAGACTTGAGTACATGGTTTAAATTTTAACTCACAGATATGACAGACGGACGGACAACAAAGTGATCTTATAAGGGATCCTTTTTGCCTTAAAAGGTACGGAACCCTAAAAATCTTCGTTTATCTCCGGGATGTACAATGTGTGGCGTTGAGTTATGCCATTATCATTGTAATAGACAAAACGTGGCAAACAAAATAATCAATCTTTTTATAATTTTATATGAAACATAATGTTATAATTAGTATTTGTCGAATTTTAAGTAATAACAACGTCCTACGCGAACGGAGTTCGTTCAATTTGAAACATACAGTTTTACCGTAGTGTGATTCCCACTAAGGCGAGTTTTTATGTTATTAAATCGAACTCACAACCAACGCGTTACGATATTTTATTTTCCAGGTTCCCTAGAGCCGGCACGCCAAACGCCAAGTCCATACTCAAATTAGTTACTTTTAAACTGCAAAAGGCGCCATTGAATCAAACTGTTTTGGATTTTTATCAAGAAGGTCAATCAGGGATGTCTTCACAATGTATGTACATATATAAATTACAAACATTGAAAAAAGCGGAGAACGAAGTGTTTTGACACTAGGTTCTCTATGCTTCTTCTGCTATATACGTGATACAGTTTACGTAAAACAGTTATTTTGAGTAAAACTTCATTCGATTTATTTTTACATATTATAGTAGCATAATTGTAAGGTTGTTGTTTAAATGCAATGTTTGTGAGTTTAAATATGTTTTTTAATTCACGCTGTATCTCGCATAAAGCAAGTAAAGGGTTACTAATAAGTAAACATTGTGTTACCAATACTATTATTCCAATAAAATTTATAATAATAATTTATGTATTGCTAGCATTTATCTTCAGCTTCGTCTGCGCGGTCAAATGCAAATAACTAAAAGTTTGTCATATAAAACTTTTAGTTATATTCCATTTTGATATTACTATCAAACAGAAAACTAATTTCTTAATTTAAACTAGTTGTTTCTGAGATTAGGGTTATTAACCTAACACACTCTTTAAATTTATTATTATAGATTTTCTTTAACTTTCAGCTCAAGAAACCAGCGACTTAATGGAAGTGACTGACATAAGATGGTATGAACTGAAACAGTCTTTGAAAGATACCTTCCCCTGGTTTGAATATTTGGCCAGGATCGGGTGGACACCTTGTGGGAATTAGTAAGTACTTAAGTTTCACGTTGTATCACTCATATAGCGGAGTCCCCATGCACACCACCGTCTTCGCGACACGATTGAGGGGCGCAACCTAAGTTTTAGCTTTATATTGTTACCAGAAAGAGAGTATCAGAAAAAGAAAATTTAAAAAATATTTTACAAACATTAAATAATCCCCATAGTAGGAATCGAGCCCACAACACTGAACATATCAAAATGTTCTTTATATTATATACAGAACGGTCTATGTGGCGTGCCCACCATGAACTAGGTGTCTTAAGTCGGTAACTTTATAAATTACGCATTGTTCAAAGCAAAATTTTCGGGAAAAATAACAAAAATTAAAGAAAACCTAAAATGAAATCTGCGCAGATCCACAGCTAGTTTCAAGGCGGCCACAATTCGTCGACCTACTGTATTTATTACTTATAATTATTTATTATCTCTTATTTACTTTAATTGTCTATTAATATTTTATTTGTTTTATGTTTTTAGTGTCTGGGTCCAAGTTCTAGATAGAAAACAACAAAGACTGGAGCTAGCGTTGGTTCCTTTAAGTGCTTTTACTATACGAGCGGGATATGAACACGCGCCCACCGAGCTGCAACCTGAGGACGGTCAAGAGGATAGTAGTGCTAATACGGTATTGTTTTTTCTACACTTTTATTAATTGAAAAAAAATTAAATTAAATTAGCTTCACGCTGTATCCCGCACTCTGCAGGGTAGGCAGAGGGAACCTAGTGTTAAGACACTCCGTTCCCCACTTTCTGCCGAATTCTGGCAGAACTCAACGCCGCGCTTAGCCTCGACACCAGAGCGAAGAAATGGAAATATATATTTAAGTAAATATTTCATCTCCTCGAGTGGGGATCGAACCCACAACCAGTCAGTTTTGCAGTCACACCTCGTGCCTGACCGGCCTCACTTTTATTAATTGCTTATTCGTTAATTATTTATTTCATTCATTCATTCATTCGTTCGATTCTTTTAGCAGCATATAGGGTAAAATATTTCAAACCCGTACCTTAAAAAAAATCAAGATCCGTCAACAGGTTAGACAGTACAACAGACAACAGGTTGTTTTGTTCGCCATTACCTACGACTCGATTACGAGAATGAGGCGTGTGCGATCTTGTCGCTTGTCGCATCATTCTTAATAAATGGTGTTTTATTATACAACGATAACCTTATTATTTATTTTGTTTGAAAAAAATCACTTTTTCCTTTTTGGCAAAAACTCTTTTGAGAGATAGAGTACTTAAAACTGTGTTTTCATTTAAAGTGATGAGACAAAAATTCATAAAAAAAAAACTGGACAAGCGCGAGCCAGGCTCGACCATCGAGGGTTCCGTACAAAAACTGAAGGTCTAGAGCTTTTTCTGAAATTGAAGCTTAGCTTAGCCAGAGCCCATACATCCGATACCTCACATGAACTAGCGGCTTTAATACCAAGTTGCCCCACTTTTCAAATGTATAGTTTCATATATTTTTTCTTGAACTAGTACGACCTGTAGATGCTACCTGCCAAATTTCATAGCCTTAGATCAAACGGAAGTATCCTATTAATTTAAATTCCCTTTGTAGTGCAATTTTTTGCGATATAAACGACCATATCTTTTTTTAAATTTAAAAATAAAAACTCAGCTTCAAGCTGTATCCTGCACACAGCAGGGTAGGCAAAGTGATCTTATAAGGGTTCCTTTTTTCCTTAAAAGATGCGGAAACCTAATTAACATACATACTTAATTGACTTTTTCTTTCACTTCCAGGATATCCAGGTGCTCATCGGCGAATCAGCGCCCGATGCGTGGATCAACGTCCACGACATCCTCCACTTCTTACCCTCAACTCCTGGCAGCATCAGCTTCATATGGGCTTCTGAGGAAACTGGACACTTGCACTTGTATCATGTTACCTGTGCCTTACCTGTGGACAGGGCTTCTTGTGAGTTGTTAATGTTTATGTACAGTACGGTTGGCGAGTCGTCTCAGCTCTAAACGCAGCATCAATCTGCAGCTAGCAGATTCGATTTTGAAAATTTTTATTTCTTATTATTAATTATTTTCTTTCCATGTACCAGTGAACAAAGGGAAAATCTTCAGAAAGCCTAACTCAAAAGTCGGCACGACTCGATGATCGTACCGTATTTTTTTTTGGAGGTCCACTTATGTTATATTTAGACAATGTTTATAGCAACTTAGCCGTTGTGTATTTGATAAAAGGTTACTTTAATAGAAATTTTAAACGAAGAACATCGTTAATTTGCGGCACTAAACACCCATTGACTCGAAAATTTGATGAAAAGTGGAGCAAATTTGATGAATAGCGTGTTTACACAGGATCTACTTACCCTATTACGCGGGAAAATGCGTGAAGCTGCTTTTCAATCTCAAAATAATAAATTTAAAACTTATTTTCTTACAGCGGTAGCGGACATGATAGTTGAAGATGAGTCAAATGCTCTAGGACCGAGCGTGATATCGAAACAAGCAATCACCAGCGGCGAATGGGAGGTCATGGGGAGGAAGATATGGGTGTGTTATTGTGTGTTTTATACGTGTTCGTATGTGTTTTGTGTGTATTTTGTTAATTAGAGTTAGTAAATATGGTTTATGCTTAAAAATAGTTAATGGCGACAAAAGAAACATTTGGGGAATTGGTGTTAAAATCCTGATAATATTTTTTTTATAATCCTAAATAATTCAACTAAATAATGTTGTAAGACAGAATCTAAAAGACGCATATCAATTCCTGCTATGATCAAAAAAATAGTATATCGTTATACCACTCAAAAGTAATAATATTTAAAAAAAATACTTAATACCATTTTGAATACGCTTTATAGAATTATAAATAACTGGAATTGCGTAATAGTAAGTTTTCTCTTTTAAACATAATTTATTTGTTTTTTATAGATTTTTTAATTTATTTAGTACTTACTTTAACAAATTTTCCCTCTCCAGGTGGACGAGCCCCGAGGTTTGATTTATTTCGTAGGGCTCCGGGAGACGCCCCTGGAGCGTCATTTATATGTGACGTCATACAACCCACCCTCCACCATCACGCTGCTCACCAATGTTGGACACTCGCATACTGTTGATATGGACGAGGTAGGGATTTCGATTTTGTTTTGAGGATGTTAAAGTTCTTCACGGACTCCTCAAGTTTTGAGATATTGCGTGTACACCTGTAAAACTTAATGCCGCCATTTGTATTATAAAAGCGAAAAGTAAAAATAATCCATTCGCCTGAGTGGGGATCGAACTCACAATCATTTTTAATATTTATAAACATATGTTCTTTTTTAATTTTATTTAGCAAATTACTTTAAAAATACCTTCATTTATTTCCAGGAGTGTTCAACAGTGGTTATCACGTCGTCCAATATTAGCACGGCGCCTAACACGCGTGTATATCGCGTGTTACACTCCCCCGCTCCCACGTTAGTGCCCCACGGTGCGTTGGTGGAAAGAACTGGCTCCGGTGAGTAGAGAAATCATAGTTAAAAAATAACTTTCTTAGAGTTTTCATATTCTTTTCATATTATGGAAAAATAATCCTAGAAAGTCTTAAACATCACGCTGTATTTCGTTTAAAACATTGTGTGTTCGAGTGGTGGAACTCAACTCAGGAAATACTAAGATGTTTTTAATATAATATTTTCTCGCCAAATTTTTCCCTGTGAGGGGTGGTTAGAATACTATCCCCTCCGCTGCTGAGTTGCGTCTCATAAAAGGCGGGCATCCGAGTATTCTCATCGTGTGGTAGAAGGCTTGTCATCCGTCTGGCTCGCTACCACTATCTTATCAAAAATGAAAATAAATAAAAATGAAATATCTGATGATGAGTTCCAGTTCGACGACATGTAAGCCAGTTTCCTCCTATTCTATCCTTCGATTTTCCCCAGAATGTAGTAAATCTGACAGCTCCTGGTAATGCATTGGCAGGTACTTGTTTTTATTGGGTAGTGGGTCGTGTTGCGTTGTCGCGGGGTCCACGGAGACCTAATGAAACGATGCAACGGTGGCCGCCCAGTGGTTCGTAGGAGACCCGAACCTAGATGGTTGGATCGGGGGCCATTTTGTTCCCTGCGCCAGTGACACACTAAACTTAATTTCCAGAGCAGGGTGATTTTTAATGCACTTTTGATGTTGAGTCTGTCGTTGCCACTGCATCCTTCATATCCCAACAACTAAAAACACAAAGAAGTAATGTTACTAGTGGTCTGCCCTTCCACATTCACATTGAATTTTTTTTTGCTGTAACTGGAACGTAACCTAACCTAAACGCTGTTCAACACTTATTCTCTGGCCTTACTCTAACAAAGACAAAGATCTACGCCTGACGACACATAGTACCTACATTATCCGGGGTACATACTTCAGCACTTTTTTATTACCCAGGCTGGCCTATGTTTGTTTTAGTGGTGTAATTTCAATCTACGCTTGGTAGCGGTAAATGGTGGTGGTAGTAAGTGGTAACACCGAGATCTTTTTGAACACAACGAAAAGGCTGCAGAATACGTGCTCGAATATTTTCCCAGTGCAGAGCTGGTGAGTCTCGGCGATTTAAAAGCTCACCACAAAGAGTGGCTGGGGTAATGTAAAATCGACCGCGCGGGAATGTCTAGGCACAGTTTCGTCAGTATTGGTGGCAGATCGCAACCCTGGTTCGATAAATCTTGCAAAAGAGCTTCCAACTCTAAGCAGGAAATCTATGAATTCTGGGTGTCGCAGGAATTGGAATGCCGCACATTAGCTGCGAAGGACCCAATAGCCACTAAATTAAATAAAAAAAATCAATGCCTTTCAGATGAGGCAAGAAACAGACTGTTCAAGCTAACTTTAAGCATATTCACTGAATTTACAAAAGTTTATTGAATTATCCATCCGGAACTCGTGCGTGTTGGTCTCTTGCGAATCTGTTGAAGGTCACTTCTATAAGTCTGCACTTCTACCATTGTGCGAATCACATGGACCTCTGGTTCATTCGGCAAAAGGGAAGGTGAATTCAATTCTTGATGACTTGGTAAAAGCACCACCATCCATGACTGGATGCAAGCATACTATGCGTGACGTTTGCATTAATCAAACCGCCATGCGACGTGCTCTTAGTTCCTCTGACGTAAGGATGTACAGTGGTTGCGATGGTATACCTGCTATCGTGCTTGAGACGTGTGCTCCTGAATAAACCTCAGTGTTAAAGCGGCTATTCTCTCTCTCCTATACCGCGAGTATTTTCCGTTCACCCTATCCCCAAAAATTGTGACAGATCTGACCCATTCAATTACCGACCTTTTGTGATCACATCCTTACCTTCTAATGTGATGGAGCGCGTAATAAACACCCAGCTTCCTGATTATCTTGAGGATAACCAGCTTATTAGCGATCGACAATACGATGAGTTTAATCCTTCAAGGATTTTGCGCGTTTATCGCAAAAAAAACCCCTTCATTGTGGCGTCAAAATTCCGAGGCATTTCCCTTACTAATAGTAATATTGAAATTCTTAGCGTCGACATATCCAACGCAGTCCAATTTATTGGTCATTTGGAGAGAAAAGCCAAGTTGGCTTCAAAAAACTCGGGGTACTGAACAGGGCGAAGCAGTACTTCACATCATAACAGCACAACGGCTTATGCTCAAGAGTATTGTTTCCATACAGCGCAGGCGCCCCTCAATTCCGCCATTCAGGCCATTCGAATTGTCGATGATGATGTTGGTTCTCTGTCGGTATTCTATCGCCTTTACTATAGAGAATGCTCCTGTGAATTATTAGATTTAATATTACCATCCTCTTTCAACCATTCTGCCTTCGGCTACAAGAGTAAATAACATCCGCACCACATGGATGCGCTTTTGGCGTCAAATGTGCGTCAAGATCATTCTTCCCGCATACGTGCAAACTATGGTATGACCTTCCCCCTGAGGTGTTTGCTGATCGTTATTACTCAAGGCTGGCAACGCATCTGCAATCCCCTCAGGTTGTGAATGTTCATAGGCAAAGGTTTGCCCCTTTTTGCAATAAAAATTATATATTGTTCTTAAGAATTATCTTTGTGTGGGTCTAGTGGGTAATGTTGTAAAAGCGCGTATAAGAAGTACTACAAAAAATATTCATCGTCTTTAATCATCTTCACGTCCACAAACGTCAGAGGTGCGAGTTTGAGTCTCGTTTATTAAATACTAATCCTTTTCCAAAAAAATACAAATATAAGGACGGCATAACATTTGTGTGTTAGTGTCTTTTGTAGTGTTCATTATTTTTGATATATTCGACGCTAAGTTATGTAATGTATAAAAAGTTTAGAGCACAAAATATAGAAGTGCCAAGAAGAAATAATAATAATAAAATCTTATATCTCTTATGTATTTTGTGTTATTTATATTATTTTTATTTCAATTGAATGATAAAAAATAACATATGTTATTTTATTTTTGTTATTTACAGACTCATCAGATACTCGTTCAATTAACGGCTCCCGGAACAGTCGGTCGTTATCTGTGGACGGTGAGGAGGACAAGGACACTTCATTGCTTATTAGAGGTTGGTGTATATTTGCGTTTTATTTATTAGCATATGAATAGGAAAAGATATAAACCGTAGAAGAACGGAAATGTAAATAGTATTGTAGTATAATTCAAATAAATAATGACTGCTAGCATTAGTTGTGGGCTTGCTACCGATGTGAAGGATGTTTCATAATCTAAATTTGAAACCCGCTTCTTCCAGAACTTAGTTATCCTACGTGATATCACAAGTGGCGGAACATCAAAGAAATTAAAGCGAGAACTAATTATTAACGTTATTTTTTTTAATTTTCATGGTCAAAATTTATTGTTAGTAAGATTTATGGGGTAGGCCCAGATCACCCGGTGCCACGCCCACGCCCCGCTATTCCTTTATATCATATTCCAATCTTTATCGACATCATCTTTTATGTTTATGATAAACTACTACTCAAGATAAAACTTTAATTTCAAATTGTTGTGTTATGCTTGATACAATTATTAATTAATTCTATAATGTCATAAAGTGAATCAGAAAAATCATAACGGCGTATCAGTAATTAGTAATTTTGGTTTACGTCTTGTCTTGTATAAAAGTAACATAAGAGGGTAAAAGTAACGTAAATTGTTACTAAAATAAGAATCTGACGGAAGAAACTCAGAATACAGTCATATCGTTAGTTTATGAATAATTAATTTTTTAAAGAGAGAAAATCTTTCTTTGAGGCCAGTGGTGGCGCAAGGGCACGAGGTGTGACTGTAAGACTGACTGGTTGTGAGTTCGATCTCCACTCGAAGAGATGAAATATTTACTTAAATTTATATTTCCATTTTCTTCGCTCTGGTGTCGTGGTTAAGCGTGGCGTTGAGTTCTGCTACTCAATACGCAATGCCTCCAGAAATCGGCAGAAAGTGGGGAACGGAGTGTCTTAACACTAGGTTCCCTCTGCCTACCCTATTGTGTGCGGGATACAGCGTGAAGCTGATAAAAAAAAATCTTTTAAACTGTAACACCGTAATATTACAGGTGCATTTAACTAATTTTAAATAATTTTACTTGTTTACTTTATCCCGAAACATAAAAAATCATATGTCCGATATTCAAAGGTGCGACATCGATTCACTGAATCGATTCAGTACTATATACAGATAAAAAAATATGTACATTTTTAATTGTATTTCGTACCCAGAATGGTAGGGAACCTGGGTACTTAATGTTAAGACACTTGATTCCCATTAAGATACCTACGCTTCCAACTTTGCAGAGCGCTCGCTGGCGTGCGACGTGCCTCACCCGCAGATCCTGAGCACGCAGCTGGCGTGCGGCGCGCGCGTGTTCTGCACGCTGTGGCGCGCGCGCGGCGTGCCGGGCCGGCGCCCCACCGTGCTGCACGTGTACGGCGGGCCCGAGGTGCAGACCGTCACCAACAGCTACCGGGGTATCAGACAGTTACGCATGCATATGCTGGCTGCCCGTGGCTTCAACGTGGTAACCGTGGACTCACGCGGGTCTAAACACCGCGGGCGGGCTTGGGAAGCCGCTATCAAGGGGAAGATGGGACAAGTGGAACTTGATGATCAGGTTGCTTGATAGTACTCATTTTAAATATTAGGTATATTTATTGTATAGTAATGCAATTGAAGTATTTATTGTTGTTCTATATATACAATGTATGTATGTATGTGTAGGTAGAAAATATTTACATGTGTACCATCACCGATATTTAAATTTACTTCAATCCGAAAATGGAAACACTGAGGACTACTAAAGTGACTAATACTGAACTAAAATTAACGATATTATTTAACGGAAACTAGATTTTTTAATTTATCCTTTTAGTTGACCAAACAGATACAGGAAAACCGACGACCCACTGATGTCTTTATATTAGTTTCCCTATACCTAAGCTAAATGCGAATGATATTTCCAAGAGTGAGTTTTATAGTTTCCTTAGTCACGCTGAGCGTGGCGTTCATTTCCGCCTTACTTTGTGTAGATTTTCTCTAATTTCACTGAAAGGGAAAGAAAATAATATACTTTTATTAGACTAAAAAAATATTTACAGGTGGAAGTTTTACAATGGCTGGCGAAAGAGACACGCTGTATTGATATGGATAGAGTCGCGATACACGGGTGGAGTTATGGTAAGTTATTGTATTTTAATTTTATTTTTTCTCGTTTTCCTTATTATTTTACCTTCTCGTTTTTCCACCCGTACTCCGTTTTGTTGTACTCCGTTTTCCACCTGAATTTTAGTAATTGCATGTTGAGTGGCGGGATTCAATGCCACGCTTTGTTTACCACAAAGGAGACGATGAAAATAATTAATTCTTACAAGAGAGCAAAATGACAATAGTTCATACGCCTTCGATTTCGGAACACAGGCAAATTGGCCTATATCGAAACGATCAACGCGACATCTATATACGACACAACAAAATGGACGATCCAAAACAAAAATAATGTTTTAATTTAAACCAAAAGTTTCAAGGATTATCGTGTTCAACCAAATAATGTTTTAATTTATCAAATGGCAATATCTCTCCTATAGACATCGTTGTTGTTGATGAACATATGTTCGCAGGGGGCTACCTGGCGCTGCTGGGCCTGGCGACGCGGCCCAACATGTTCAAGGTGTGCGTGGCGGGCGCGCCCGTGACGTGCTGGCGCCTCTACGACACGGCCTACACGGAGCGCTACATGGGGCTGCCGGCCGCCGCGCCGCACGCCTACAGCAGGGCTAGCGTGCTGGCTCACGCACCTTTCTTTCCCGACAGGTCACTTGTTCTTATATTCATTATACATGTGGTAATTATATCCATAATCATGGTTACTTACAGTCATAATCGTCGTCATGATAATTATTATAATTGTAGTTATATTTTTACAGTCTTATTCATAAAAAGTTATGGAACAGATAAAATGTTCTATAAACTCACTATAAGGAAAACGTCAAAAAGTCGTATTCATAACAGCATTTTAGCGCTAAACAGTTCTATAAGCCTATTATAAAGTTATAGAGGCCAAGACCCTACTTAAGCCGTTCTATAAAATAAAAAATGGCCGATTCTCGACAGCTGATCGTTGAAAATGGCGTTGGATGTAAACAAAATATAAATAACCTGTTAATATTGGCACCGTGCACGACTACAGCGCCACCCAGCGTACGTAAATTTGTGGGCTCTGACGCTTTGACATATGATGGCGGGATTGTTTGAAAATATTCGTAAAATACTTTCAAATTCATTTATATTACTTAATTACTGTGATTTGGGTGGAAAAAGTGTCGATAAATCATTTCTGGTTATTCAAATTGAGAGAGGTAAGTAATCTCTATTCAAAATTGTGTTTTATTTTGGTTATATCAGAATTTATTTACTACTTTTTTAGTTGTAGTTTTACTGAAAAACAAGGACACAAAGCAAATTTAATGGTAATTAGTATAGTAGTTACCTAGTTTTAATATTATTATAATAATTATTTTTTTAAATAAATGATTATTATAATATCAAAACGTGAACGAAACGAAATGTGATTTAAAAAAAAGTAATTAAAATAAAAAATAACTGTTAATACTGTATTTGTGATTGGTTGCTAATGTTTTCAATAATAATTGGAAATTGTTAAATGTTAGATACACCTGCAAGATCTATATGTTGCTCATCATTACAGATAGATGAAAGACCCAGAATTTTTTTTTTCTTGAATTTGCCACATTTGTGTATGTTTTTTTAGGGGTATTACATATTTTGTTCTTAATTTTATTGTAATTTTTTATATAAATAGTCTAGTTGTCTATTTCTGTTTGTATTTCTGCTTCACATACTTCGCTATAAATATATCTATTATATATAAATGTATTAATTGTAGAATAACTGCAACTGCTATGACTCATTTTTAATAATTTAGTAAAACAATAAGTCGTACAGATTGCTTTGACATTAATAAGTGACAAAGCTTACATTTTTTCTACTTTTGGCCACCATGAGCGCTGCGAGCGTTTATAATACTGTCACCTAGTACTACGCACCCTGCCAATAGTTGATACAATTCGCATTAATCCAAATCATTAAAAAACACTCAAGTGGTGTTAATTAGCCACTTTTATGATCAAAATGGAAGCTTTACAAAGCTTTACAAAGATGCTTTGGAAACTATGGTTGGAATTGAAAACATAACAGTTCATCGAAACATCGAAAAAAGATGTGTAGAAGCAGAACCAAATCTACTGCGAATTTTATAATAAACTTGGTGTGTGATGGTCTCTAGTCAGATTATAGAAGTTCTGGTACCTCACATAAAATCAAAGTAATAGCTGCTTGAAGGCGTCTTCGAGAGGTAAGTATTTTTATTTTACATGATTTGAATATACCATTCGTACAACATGTACTCATAAAGTGACACGTATTCATGTACAAGTATTTACTAAATTATCTTTTTTCCTTTCAGTATAAAGGGGATGCTGAAGAACACCATGGGTTGTTTCAAATAACCACTAGCCGGATCTGTGCCAGAGTTGCATGTGCACTTGCTCGATATTCAGCTTCTTTTATTAAAATGCCCAGTACTTTTTGTAAAGAAGAGATTGTTATGACATAATTTAGTTCGTCCTATTCTGAACTCTCAAAACCGAAGCGAGAAAAAATATAATGAAGCACATATGGCAAACAGAAATACTGTGGAAAAATTCTTTTGAGTCTATCTGGGCTTTGTACATCTCTTTTCTATAGGCAATTTCATTTTCTGCAATTTGCTGAGCGGCACTGTTTTATCGTCATGCTGTAACCAAAAATGTTATATATTTATTATTCTTTTTAATATACGTTTTCTAAACAAGTATATATTAATTAAGTCGAAACACATTTTATTTACAAATCTGTTATACTAATTTTAGCTTGTAGATAGTACTGATTGATTTTTGAGAATTTGTTTCAATTTAATATGTTCTAGTAATACATGATTATAATTAGTTATTGTAGTTACAGTTATAATAATAAAAATCTGTTCATTCAACATACATGATTATTTTTGAATCTACAAAGTTTCTTGTTTGCTGGTGTGGCATGCGGGGTGTGTACAAGTGCCAGTGTCTAAAAAATATAATCAGAATTACTTTATGAACATTGTTTGCAAAACTGCAAAATTTTAAATAATAAAATTGAAATTAATTTCTGGGTATTGTGGTATTTACAGTAATTTTATTCATGCAGCACAGTTAATTATGTCTTATTTACTTATGAATAAAACATAAAATAAGATAGGACAGGACAGTATTTGTTTGCATCATTTCAATACATCATTAATATAATACACATACCATTTCTTTTTCTGCTCCGGAATTGTCACAGGGAAGCAGTGAGTTTTGTGGTATCTTATATTTTATTTCAGTTTTTTCTCCCTTGTAATATTCCTATATCATATTCTGTTATGTACTGAAACAAGAATTTATATAATTACATAAATATTTCTTTATTCAAAATGAAATACTAATTGACCAAATGTTCATATTTTTATATGTACCTGGTTATCTGATTTAAACTAATTTGAGTCTACCGTGAACTCACGAGGGAGACACACCGTCACTTTTTGCTGGTGGTGGTGGGCCACCACCAGTTTTTACCATTTGCATTCTTTCAATGTACTTGTACTTCTTAAGATATTTTTCATTTTTATAATATCCCATTGGTCTTTAATTTTTAGCAGAGCTTTGAGTGTGAACTGAAAAATTTATTGCTATGTTAAAATAAGTAACTATATACACGAAATACTTCATTTTATTATGCAAATTCATCTTATTAAGGAGCTACTGCGTAAATCCTGCTAACCCGCTACCTTTTTCGCGTTTTATTTTCAATAATTGAAAACTCTCTTACCATCTTTTAAGATCACCTATGGAATAAAATCATAAGTATTGAAGTATAACAGGCGTATGAATGTCTCCAAAATAAAACTTACGTGGTCCAATTAGCTGTATCAGTACAAACAACTTTATCATCCTCAAACCAATTCTCGCTTCTCGTTTTTTTTTACTTTCAAGAATTTTCGATTCTGATGCTATTTTACGATAATAATTATGTAACATTTAAAATAAAACAAACGAGGGGCAGAGAACACTGCGTAAACAAATATTTGTATACGCTTGATTTCATCATCGTAGATATCACTGTGCGGTAACTTACCACACCACAAACAATAAAATATGATTTTAATCCATATTCCAAATACGTCTAATAGACATATACATATAGACATTATGTCTATGACTAGACGTATTTGGTAAATTGGTACACTTTATCCGTAGCCAACTCGGTATATTTGACAAGCTTACTTGACAATTTCATCGTAGTGGCAACATTTTAGCTTTTAAATCGTATATTAGTTATAGAAGGTTTACAGAACTGTTATGAATACGCATTTTTATCGAACATTTCATAAGCTTATAGAGCATTTTAACTAATAAACGTTTTAAACGTTCTATAAGCGTTTTTTATGAATAAGGCCGATAGTCTACGACTATCATTATCTTAGTGGTTGCCATAAGCAGGATCATTTGTGACTCCCGGCCCCCGCCCTTAACTTAATAGTAGGGTTAGCCCAGCCTGATAGATGTGTTAAAAATATATTTTTTATATCATCCTAGGGAACGTAGTGTCTTAACACTAGGTTCCGTCTGCCCTGCTATATACGGGATACGGTGCGAAGCTAAAAAAGAGGTAATCTATTCTTTTTTTTATTACAGAGAAGGCAGACTACTTATAATACACGGCCTCGCTGATGAAAACGTACATTTTTGTCATACGGCAGCATTGCTGTCAGAACTGATACGACTTGGGAAACCACATAGGGTTCAGGTTAGTAGGTTTAATAGTTTGGGTTTGATTCCCGAATTTGTATATTTGTTTTTTTCTTGTGCTAGGCGGTTCCTTGATATGAGTTATGCACACAATAGTAACCCAAAATATAGTAATAGTATTATAACTCAAAGTAACTCAAAAGATTTTTGAATTTATGATATTTTAGTTGGGACTGTAAAAGCGATAGTTCGAATAGGTTCGACCCCTACTCGAAGGAATAAAATATTATCATTTCCTCGTACACTTCGCTCCGCCTTACCTTGCTATATGAGAGATACAACGTGAAACTCATAAGTGAATCGTGTAGTCTCAAATAAATATTATTTACATATTCTGTTTCGAAAGTTGTTTAACAGACCCTTTTTTTTTGCAGCTTTACCCCGGTGAAAGACACTCGTTACGTGCAATGCACGCGTCCAAGCACTACGAAGCAACACTACTCCATTTTCTACACGAAAACCTGTAAACCACAAAACCCAAAAGAAACCAACATGGCGGCGGTTTCTGTCTCAATACGTTATATAAGTTGAACCAAAATGGCGGTTAATGTAAACAAAACACCTATCTTGTGGATCAATGTTTAATATAAAATGATGATAGGCATAGATGAATAAAATGTGCATTTTAAATCTTCATTTACGGAAAGAAATGCCAAAAATAAAAAAAAAGCGGCATATCTTCAATAGTTGAAATATAACTAAGAAATATAAGTATAAATGTTAGTGTGTGAGCGAGACAAAAAAATCTAAATTGTGTAGTTGTGTCTCTTTTTAAAGTGTTGTGTCATCCTGTGTAAATTATATTAAATGTGATAGTAATTCCTGCTTCTGTAAATCAATGTATTAAATAAGAGTGTGAAACAGTACCATATAGATGTCTCTTTCTAATAAGTGGCCATATATAAACTATGATATAATGCGGTCGACGAGTCGTGGCCGCCCTGAAGCTATAGATAGTTGCGCAGATTTGATTTTAGGATTTTTCTTTTCATTATTTTATTCCCGAGTGAACAATGTGCAAAATTGTGACTTCGTACGTCTGACGTTATTTAGACATGGCCCCTTATTGTAAGATGTAATAACTTATAAAGATATAATTCATGTGTATATTAATACTAATATTCAAAAATAAAGAAACAAAATTGAATATTTCGTCTCTTTCTCAATAGAAGTAATGTATCTATACTAATATTATGAAGCTGAAGAAAAAGCTTGTTTGGTTTTCGCGGTAATCTCAGGAACTACTAGTAGTATATAATATGGGCCTATAAGAAAGATTTGTTGCTTATTGCTCTCTCTCCTCTTTCTAACATTTTGTATAAGATGTCTATAAATCTTGTTATAGTAAACAATCAATAGCACTATTATGAACATATTTATACACAAGTTCCAATTTCTGCGCCATTTTGGTTCAAATTATAACTACACTAACTAGAGACGATTTAAATTGTTTTATTTCAATAATAGCAACAAATATGCCACAGATAATATAAAAAAATATATAATTCTTGTGGCACTAGTGCGGCGTAGAGGTCCTCCACTTTACACGCAATGTCCCGTATTTAGGTGGAGTGTCTTAACACTAGGTTCTTTCTACCTACACTGCTATATGCGGGATAAAGCGTGAAATTGAATTCGACACGACAAAATAATTATAACTTACAATAATGACTTTAAATTATATATAAGGATGAATTAAAGTCAATTGAAATAAACTCGATTTTCATATTTTTTATATAATCTGTGGTGTATATTAAGTGTGATATAAAGCTGTAACCGCGTCTATGCCAGTGTTATGCGATAACTTGTCGTTTTTTAAAAAAGTATTGTTATTATCTACATCTGTTTTTAATGTATTAAAACAAAACTTATCTTATATTAATATAGTTACAGTTTATTTCAAAAACATGTCATGTATGTTTGTTTCTTAATAATTCACAAATTGAAATAGAGGATAGGCAGAGGGAATGTCAGGAGAGAGAAGACACTGTTCTCCATTTTACGCCGAATTCTGGAGGCACTACTACTACTTAGTACTACTACGCTTCGCCTCGCCTCGATACCATAATGAAGAAATGAAAATATAAATTTAAATAAACATTTCATGTTCTGAGTGTGGATCGAACCTGCAACCAGTCGCGTTTATAGTCTCACACTTGTGCCCCTGCGACACGACGGGCCTCAGCCTATCCTGATGTGTGCGGGATACATGAAGGTGATTTTTGAAATAGAGGTTTTATGGGAATTATACTATAAAGATTTAAGTAAGTTAGTTATAAAACATCCAAACGTCGCCGTCTCAATAGTTAATCATTATTTCATTAAGTAACTTTAACGTCTTTAAATATATAATATATATATATATATATATATATATATATATATATATATATATATATATATATATATATATATATATATATATATATATATATATATATATATATATATATATATATATATTATATATTTAAAGACGTTAAAGTTACTTAATGAAATAATGATTAACTATTGAGACGGCGACGTTTGGATGTTTTATAACTAACTTACTTAAATCTTTATAGTATAATTCCCATAAAACCTCTATTTCAAAAATCACCTTCATGTATCCCGCACACATCAGGATAGGCTGAGGCCCGTCGTGTCGCAGGGGCACAAGTGTGAGACTATAAACGCGACTGGTTGCAGGTTCGATCCACACTCAGAACATGAAATGTTTATTTAAATTTATATTTTCATTTCTTCATTATGGTATCGAGGCGAGGCGAAGCGTAGTAGTACTAAGTAGTAGTAGTGCCTCCAGAATTCGGCGTAAAATGGAGAACAGTGTCTTCTCTCTCCTGACATTCCCTCTGCCTATCCTCTATTTCAATTTGTGAATTATTAAGAAACAAACATACATGACATGTTTTTGAAATAAACTGTAACTATATTAATATAAGATAAGTTTTGTTTTAATACATTAAAAACAGATGTAGATAATAACAATACTTTTTTAAAAAACGACAAGTTATCGCATAACACTGGCATAGACGCGGTTACAGCTTTATATCACACTTAATATACACCACAGATTATATAAAAAATATGAAAATCGAGTTTATTTCAATTGACTTTAATTCATCCTTATATATAATTTAAAGTCATTATTGTAAGTTATAATTATTTTGTCGTGTCGAATTCAATTTCACGCTTTATCCCGCATATAGCAGTGTAGGTAGAAAGAACCTAGTGTTAAGACACTCCACCTAAATACGGGACATTGCGTGTAAAGTGGAGGACCTCTACGCCGCACTAGTGCCACAAGAATTATATATTTTTTTATATTATCTGTGGCATATTTGTTGCTATTATTGAAATAAAACAATTTAAATCGTCTCTAGTTAGTGTAGTTATAATTTGAACCAAAATGGCGCAGAAATTGGAACTTGTGTATAAATATGTTCATAATAGTGCTATTGATTGTTTACTATAACAAGATTTATAGACATCTTATACAAAATGTTAGAAAGAGGAGAGAGAGCAATAAGCAACAAATCTTTCTTATAGGCCCATATTATATACTACTAGTAGTTCCTGAGATTACCGCGAAAACCAAACAAGCTTTTTCTTCAGCTTCATAATATTAGTATAGATACATTACTTCTATTGAGAAAGAGACGAAATATTCAATTTTGTTTCTTTATTTTTGAATATTAGTATTAATATACACATGAATTATATCTTTATAAGTTATTACATCTTACAATAAGGGGCCATGTCTAAATAACGTCAGACGTACGAAGTCACAATTTTGCACATTGTTCACTCGGGAATAAAATAATGAAAAGAAAAATCCTAAAATCAAATCTGCGCAACTATCTATAGCTTCAGGGCGGCCACGACTCGTCGACCGCATTATATCATAGTTTATATATGGCCACTTATTAGAAAGAGACATCTATATGGTACTGTTTCACACTCTTATTTAATACATTGATTTACAGAAGCAGGAATTACTATCACATTTAATATAATTTACACAGGATGACACAACACTTTAAAAAGAGACACAACTACACAATTTAGATTTTTTTGTCTCGCTCACACACTAACATTTATACTTATATTTCTTAGTTATATTTCAACTATTGAAGATATGCCGCTTTTTTTTTATTTTTGGCATTTCTTTCCGTAAATGAAGATTTAAAATGCACATTTTATTCATCTATGCCTATCATCATTTTATATTAAACATTGATCCACAAGATAGGTGTTTTGTTTACATTAACCGCCATTTTGGTTCAACTTATATAACGTATTGAGACAGAAACCGCCGCCATGTTGGTTTCTTTTGGGTTTTGTGGTTTACAGGTTTTCGTGTAGAAAATGGAGTAGTGTTGCTTCGTAGTGCTTGGACGCGTGCATTGCACGTAACGAGTGTCTTTCACCGGGGTAAAGCTGCAAAAAAAAAGGGTCTGTTAAACAACTTTCGAAACAGAATATGTAAATAATATTTATTTGAGACTACACGATTCACTTATGAGTTTCACGTTGTATCTCTCATATAGCAAGGTAAGGCGGAGCGAAGTGTACGAGGAAATGATAATATTTTATTCCTTCGAGTAGGGGTCGAACCTATTCGAACTATCGCTTTTACAGTCCCAACTAAAATATCATAAATTCAAAAATCTTTTGAGTTACTTTGAGTTATAATACTATTACTATATTTTGGGTTACTATTGTGTGCATAACTCATATCAAGGAACCGCCTAGCACAAGAAAAAAACAAATATACAAATTCGGGAATCAAACCCAAACTATTAAACCTACTAACCTGAACCCTATGTGGTTTCCCAAGTCGTATCAGTTCTGACAGCAATGCTGCCGTATGACAAAAATGTACGTTTTCATCAGCGAGGCCGTGTATTATAAGTAGTCTGCCTTCTCTGTAATAAAAAAAAGAATAGATTACCTCTTTTTTAGCTTCGCACCGTATCCCGTATATAGCAGGGCAGACGGAACCTAGTGTTAAGACACTACGTTCCCTAGGATGATATAAAAAATATATTTTTAACACATCTATCAGGCTGGGCTAACCCTACTATTAAGTTAAGGGCGGGGGCCGGGAGTCACAAATGATCCTGCTTATGGCAACCACTAAGATAATGATAGTCGTAGACTATCGGCCTTATTCATAAAAAACGCTTATAGAACGTTTAAAACGTTTATTAGTTAAAATGCTCTATAAGCTTATGAAATGTTCGATAAAAATGCGTATTCATAACAGTTCTGTAAACCTTCTATAACTAATATACGATTTAAAAGCTAAAATGTTGCCACTACGATGAAATTGTCAAGTAAGCTTGTCAAATATACCGAGTTGGCTACGGATAAAGTGTACCAATTTACCAAATACGTCTAGTCATAGACATAATGTCTATATGTATATGTCTATTAGACGTATTTGGAATATGGATTAAAATCATATTTTATTGTTTGTGGTGTGGTAAGTTACCGCACAGTGATATCTACGATGATGAAATCAAGCGTATACAAATATTTGTTTACGCAGTGTTCTCTGCCCCTCGTTTGTTTTATTTTAAATGTTACATAATTATTATCGTAAAATAGCATCAGAATCGAAAATTCTTGAAAGTAAAAAAAAACGAGAAGCGAGAATTGGTTTGAGGATGATAAAGTTGTTTGTACTGATACAGCTAATTGGACCACGTAAGTTTTATTTTGGAGACATTCATACGCCTGTTATACTTCAATACTTATGATTTTATTCCATAGGTGATCTTAAAAGATGGTAAGAGAGTTTTCAATTATTGAAAATAAAACGCGAAAAAGGTAGCGGGTTAGCAGGATTTACGCAGTAGCTCCTTAATAAGATGAATTTGCATAATAAAATGAAGTATTTCGTGTATATAGTTACTTATTTTAACATAGCAATAAATTTTTCAGTTCACACTCAAAGCTCTGCTAAAAATTAAAGACCAATGGGATATTATAAAAATGAAAAATATCTTAAGAAGTACAAGTACATTGAAAGAATGCAAATGGTAAAAACTGGTGGTGGCCCACCACCACCAGCAAAAAGTGACGGTGTGTCTCCCTCGTGAGTTCACGGTAGACTCAAATTAGTTTAAATCAGATAACCAGGTACATATAAAAATATGAACATTTGGTCAATTAGTATTTCATTTTGAATAAAGAAATATTTATGTAATTATATAAATTCTTGTTTCAGTACATAACAGAATATGATATAGGAATATTACAAGGGAGAAAAAACTGAAATAAAATATAAGATACCACAAAACTCACTGCTTCCCTGTGACAATTCCGGAGCAGAAAAAGAAATGGTATGTGTATTATATTAATGATGTATTGAAATGATGCAAACAAATACTGTCCTGTCCTATCTTATTTTATGTTTTATTCATAAGTAAATAAGACATAATTAACTGTGCTGCATGAATAAAATTACTGTAAATACCACAATACCCAGAAATTAATTTCAATTTTATTATTTAAAATTTTGCAGTTTTGCAAACAATGTTCATAAAGTAATTCTGATTATATTTTTTAGACACTGGCACTTGTACACACCCCGCATGCCACACCAGCAAACAAGAAACTTTGTAGATTCAAAAATAATCATGTATGTTGAATGAACAGATTTTTATTATTATAACTGTAACTACAATAACTAATTATAATCATGTATTACTAGAACATATTAAATTGAAACAAATTCTCAAAAATCAATCAGTACTATCTACAAGCTAAAATTAGTATAACAGATTTGTAAATAAAATGTGTTTCGACTTAATTAATATATACTTGTTTAGAAAACGTATATTAAAAAGAATAATAAATATATAACATTTTTGGTTACAGCATGACGATAAAACAGTGCCGCTCAGCAAATTGCAGAAAATGAAATTGCCTATAGAAAAGAGATGTACAAAGCCCAGATAGACTCAAAAGAATTTTTCCACAGTATTTCTGTTTGCCATATGTGCTTCATTATATTTTTTCTCGCTTCGGTTTTGAGAGTTCAGAATAGGACGAACTAAATTATGTCATAACAATCTCTTCTTTACAAAAAGTACTGGGCATTTTAATAAAAGAAGCTGAATATCGAGCAAGTGCACATGCAACTCTGGCACAGATCCGGCTAGTGGTTATTTGAAACAACCCATGGTGTTCTTCAGCATCCCCTTTATACTGAAAGGAAAAAAGATAATTTAGTAAATACTTGTACATGAATACGTGTCACTTTATGAGTACATGTTGTACGAATGGTATATTCAAATCATGTAAAATAAAAATACTTACCTCTCGAAGACGCCTTCAAGCAGCTATTACTTTGATTTTATGTGAGGTACCAGAACTTCTATAATCTGACTAGAGACCATCACACACCAAGTTTATTATAAAATTCGCAGTAGATTTGGTTCTGCTTCTACACATCTTTTTTCGATGTTTCGATGAACTGTTATGTTTTCAATTCCAACCATAGTTTCCAAAGCATCTTTGTAAAGCTTTGTAAAGCTTCCATTTTGATCATAAAAGTGGCTAATTAACACCACTTGAGTGTTTTTTAATGATTTGGATTAATGCGAATTGTATCAACTATTGGCAGGGTGCGTAGTACTAGGTGACAGTATTATAAACGCTCGCAGCGCTCATGGTGGCCAAAAGTAGAAAAAATGTAAGCTTTGTCACTTATTAATGTCAAAGCAATCTGTACGACTTATTGTTTTACTAAATTATTAAAAATGAGTCATAGCAGTTGCAGTTATTCTACAATTAATACATTTATATATAATAGATATATTTATAGCGAAGTATGTGAAGCAGAAATACAAACAGAAATAGACAACTAGACTATTTATATAAAAAATTACAATAAAATTAAGAACAAAATATGTAATACCCCTAAAAAAACATACACAAATGTGGCAAATTCAAGAAAAAAAAAATTCTGGGTCTTTCATCTATCTGTAATGATGAGCAACATATAGATCTTGCAGGTGTATCTAACATTTAACAATTTCCAATTATTATTGAAAACATTAGCAACCAATCACAAATACAGTATTAACAGTTATTTTTTATTTTAATTACTTTTTTTTAAATCACATTTCGTTTCGTTCACGTTTTGATATTATAATAATCATTTATTTAAAAAAATAATTATTATAATAATATTAAAACTAGGTAACTACTATACTAATTACCATTAAATTTGCTTTGTGTCCTTGTTTTTCAGTAAAACTACAACTAAAAAAGTAGTAAATAAATTCTGATATAACCAAAATAAAACACAATTTTGAATAGAGATTACTTACCTCTCTCAATTTGAATAACCAGAAATGATTTATCGACACTTTTTCCACCCAAATCACAGTAATTAAGTAATATAAATGAATTTGAAAGTATTTTACGAATATTTTCAAACAATCCCGCCATCATATGTCAAAGCGTCAGAGCCCACAAATTTACGTACGCTGGGTGGCGCTGTAGTCGTGCACGGTGCCAATATTAACAGGTTATTTATATTTTGTTTACATCCAACGCCATTTTCAACGATCAGCTGTCGAGAATCGGCCATTTTTTATTTTATAGAACGGCTTAAGTAGGGTCTTGGCCTCTATAACTTTATAATAGGCTTATAGAACTGTTTAGCGCTAAAATGCTGTTATGAATACGACTTTTTGACGTTTTCCTTATAGTGAGTTTATAGAACATTTTATCTGTTCCATAACTTTTTATGAATAAGACTGTAAAAATATAACTACAATTATAATAATTATCATGACGACGATTATGACTGTAAGTAACCATGATTATGGATATAATTACCACATGTATAATGAATATAAGAACAAGTGACCTGTCGGGAAAGAAAGGTGCGTGAGCCAGCACGCTAGCCCTGCTGTAGGCGTGCGGCGCGGCGGCCGGCAGCCCCATGTAGCGCTCCGTGTAGGCCGTGTCGTAGAGGCGCCAGCACGTCACGGGCGCGCCCGCCACGCACACCTTGAACATGTTGGGCCGCGTCGCCAGGCCCAGCAGCGCCAGGTAGCCCCCTGCGAACATATGTTCATCAACAACAACGATGTCTATAGGAGAGATATTGCCATTTGATAAATTAAAACATTATTTGGTTGAACACGATAATCCTTGAAACTTTTGGTTTAAATTAAAACATTATTTTTGTTTTGGATCGTCCATTTTGTTGTGTCGTATATAGATGTCGCGTTGATCGTTTCGATATAGGCCAATTTGCCTGTGTTCCGAAATCGAAGGCGTATGAACTATTGTCATTTTGCTCTCTTGTAAGAATTAATTATTTTCATCGTCTCCTTTGTGGTAAACAAAGCGTGGCATTGAATCCCGCCACTCAACATGCAATTACTAAAATTCAGGTGGAAAACGGAGTACAACAAAACGGAGTACGGGTGGAAAAACGAGAAGGTAAAATAATAAGGAAAACGAGAAAAAATAAAATTAAAATACAATAACTTACCATAACTCCACCCGTGTATCGCGACTCTATCCATATCAATACAGCGTGTCTCTTTCGCCAGCCATTGTAAAACTTCCACCTGTAAATATTTTTTTAGTCTAATAAAAGTATATTATTTTCTTTCCCTTTCAGTGAAATTAGAGAAAATCTACACAAAGTAAGGCGGAAATGAACGCCACGCTCAGCGTGACTAAGGAAACTATAAAACTCACTCTTGGAAATATCATTCGCATTTAGCTTAGGTATAGGGAAACTAATATAAAGACATCAGTGGGTCGTCGGTTTTCCTGTATCTGTTTGGTCAACTAAAAGGATAAATTAAAAAATCTAGTTTCCGTTAAATAATATCGTTAATTTTAGTTCAGTATTAGTCACTTTAGTAGTCCTCAGTGTTTCCATTTTCGGATTGAAGTAAATTTAAATATCGGTGATGGTACACATGTAAATATTTTCTACCTACACATACATACATACATTGTATATATAGAACAACAATAAATACTTCAATTGCATTACTATACAATAAATATACCTAATATTTAAAATGAGTACTATCAAGCAACCTGATCATCAAGTTCCACTTGTCCCATCTTCCCCTTGATAGCGGCTTCCCAAGCCCGCCCGCGGTGTTTAGACCCGCGTGAGTCCACGGTTACCACGTTGAAGCCACGGGCAGCCAGCATATGCATGCGTAACTGTCTGATACCCCGGTAGCTGTTGGTGACGGTCTGCACCTCGGGCCCGCCGTACACGTGCAGCACGGTGGGGCGCCGGCCCGGCACGCCGCGCGCGCGCCACAGCGTGCAGAACACGCGCGCGCCGCACGCCAGCTGCGTGCTCAGGATCTGCGGGTGAGGCACGTCGCACGCCAGCGAGCGCTCTGCAAAGTTGGAAGCGTAGGTATCTTAATGGGAATCAAGTGTCTTAACATTAAGTACCCAGGTTCCCTACCATTCTGGGTACGAAATACAATTAAAAATGTACATATTTTTTTATCTGTATATAGTACTGAATCGATTCAGTGAATCGATGTCGCACCTTTGAATATCGGACATATGATTTTTTATGTTTCGGGATAAAGTAAACAAGTAAAATTATTTAAAATTAGTTAAATGCACCTGTAATATTACGGTGTTACAGTTTAAAAGATTTTTTTTTATCAGCTTCACGCTGTATCCCGCACACAATAGGGTAGGCAGAGGGAACCTAGTGTTAAGACACTCCGTTCCCCACTTTCTGCCGATTTCTGGAGGCATTGCGTATTGAGTAGCAGAACTCAACGCCACGCTTAACCACGACACCAGAGCGAAGAAAATGGAAATATAAATTTAAGTAAATATTTCATCTCTTCGAGTGGAGATCGAACTCACAACCAGTCAGTCTTACAGTCACACCTCGTGCCCTTGCGCCACCACTGGCCTCAAAGAAAGATTTTCTCTCTTTAAAAAATTAATTATTCATAAACTAACGATATGACTGTATTCTGAGTTTCTTCCGTCAGATTCTTATTTTAGTAACAATTTACGTTACTTTTACCCTCTTATGTTACTTTTATACAAGACAAGACGTAAACCAAAATTACTAATTACTGATACGCCGTTATGATTTTTCTGATTCACTTTATGACATTATAGAATTAATTAATAATTGTATCAAGCATAACACAACAATTTGAAATTAAAGTTTTATCTTGAGTAGTAGTTTATCATAAACATAAAAGATGATGTCGATAAAGATTGGAATATGATATAAAGGAATAGCGGGGCGTGGGCGTGGCACCGGGTGATCTGGGCCTACCCCATAAATCTTACTAACAATAAATTTTGACCAT
Source organism: Heliconius erato demophoon (assembly GCA_018249695.1). Lineage (NCBI taxonomy): Eukaryota > Metazoa > Arthropoda > Insecta > Lepidoptera > Nymphalidae > Heliconius > Heliconius erato. Next base: position 28,233 of record DWQW01001036.1, read on the forward strand.
GAAAATTAAAAAAAATAACGTTAATAATTAGTTCTCGCTTTAATTTCTTTGATGTTCCGCCACTTGTGATATCACGTAGGATAACTAAGTTCTGGAAGAAGCGGGTTTCAAATTTAGATTATGAAACATCCTTCACATCGGTAGCAAGCCCACAACTAATGCTAGCAGTCATTATTTATTTGAATTATACTACAATACTATTTACATTTCCGTTCTTCTACGGTTTATATCTTTTCCTATTCATATGCTAATAAATAAAACGCAAATATACACCAACCTCTAATAAGCAATGAAGTGTCCTTGTCCTCCTCACCGTCCACAGATAACGACCGACTGTTCCGGGAGCCGTTAATTGAACGAGTATCTGATGAGTCTGTAAATAACAAAAATAAAATAACATATGTTATTTTTTATCATTCAATTGAAATAAAAATAATATAAATAACACAAAATACATAAGAGATATAAGATTTTATTATTATTATTTCTTCTTGGCACTTCTATATTTTGTGCTCTAAACTTTTTATACATTACATAACTTAGCGTCGAATATATCAAAAATAATGAACACTACAAAAGACACTAACACACAAATGTTATGCCGTCCTTATATTTGTATTTTTTTGGAAAAGGATTAGTATTTAATAAACGAGACTCAAACTCGCACCTCTGACGTTTGTGGACGTGAAGATGATTAAAGACGATGAATATTTTTTGTAGTACTTCTTATACGCGCTTTTACAACATTACCCACTAGACCCACACAAAGATAATTCTTAAGAACAATATATAATTTTTATTGCAAAAAGGGGCAAACCTTTGCCTATGAACATTCACAACCTGAGGGGATTGCAGATGCGTTGCCAGCCTTGAGTAATAACGATCAGCAAACACCTCAGGGGGAAGGTCATACCATAGTTTGCACGTATGCGGGAAGAATGATCTTGACGCACATTTGACGCCAAAAGCGCATCCATGTGGTGCGGATGTTATTTACTCTTGTAGCCGAAGGCAGAATGGTTGAAAGAGGATGGTAATATTAAATCTAATAATTCACAGGAGCATTCTCTATAGTAAAGGCGATAGAATACCGACAGAGAACCAACATCATCATCGACAATTCGAATGGCCTGAATGGCGGAATTGAGGGGCGCCTGCGCTGTATGGAAACAATACTCTTGAGCATAAGCCGTTGTGCTGTTATGATGTGAAGTACTGCTTCGCCCTGTTCAGTACCCCGAGTTTTTTGAAGCCAACTTGGCTTTTCTCTCCAAATGACCAATAAATTGGACTGCGTTGGATATGTCGACGCTAAGAATTTCAATATTACTATTAGTAAGGGAAATGCCTCGGAATTTTGACGCCACAATGAAGGGGTTTTTTTTGCGATAAACGCGCAAAATCCTTGAAGGATTAAACTCATCGTATTGTCGATCGCTAATAAGCTGGTTATCCTCAAGATAATCAGGAAGCTGGGTGTTTATTACGCGCTCCATCACATTAGAAGGTAAGGATGTGATCACAAAAGGTCGGTAATTGAATGGGTCAGATCTGTCACAATTTTTGGGGATAGGGTGAACGGAAAATACTCGCGGTATAGGAGAGAGAGAATAGCCGCTTTAACACTGAGGTTTATTCAGGAGCACACGTCTCAAGCACGATAGCAGGTATACCATCGCAACCACTGTACATCCTTACGTCAGAGGAACTAAGAGCACGTCGCATGGCGGTTTGATTAATGCAAACGTCACGCATAGTATGCTTGCATCCAGTCATGGATGGTGGTGCTTTTACCAAGTCATCAAGAATTGAATTCACCTTCCCTTTTGCCGAATGAACCAGAGGTCCATGTGATTCGCACAATGGTAGAAGTGCAGACTTATAGAAGTGACCTTCAACAGATTCGCAAGAGACCAACACGCACGAGTTCCGGATGGATAATTCAATAAACTTTTGTAAATTCAGTGAATATGCTTAAAGTTAGCTTGAACAGTCTGTTTCTTGCCTCATCTGAAAGGCATTGATTTTTTTTATTTAATTTAGTGGCTATTGGGTCCTTCGCAGCTAATGTGCGGCATTCCAATTCCTGCGACACCCAGAATTCATAGATTTCCTGCTTAGAGTTGGAAGCTCTTTTGCAAGATTTATCGAACCAGGGTTGCGATCTGCCACCAATACTGACGAAACTGTGCCTAGACATTCCCGCGCGGTCGATTTTACATTACCCCAGCCACTCTTTGTGGTGAGCTTTTAAATCGCCGAGACTCACCAGCTCTGCACTGGGAAAATATTCGAGCACGTATTCTGCAGCCTTTTCGTTGTGTTCAAAAAGATCTCGGTGTTACCACTTACTACCACCACCATTTACCGCTACCAAGCGTAGATTGAAATTACACCACTAAAACAAACATAGGCCAGCCTGGGTAATAAAAAAGTGCTGAAGTATGTACCCCGGATAATGTAGGTACTATGTGTCGTCAGGCGTAGATCTTTGTCTTTGTTAGAGTAAGGCCAGAGAATAAGTGTTGAACAGCGTTTAGGTTAGGTTACGTTCCAGTTACAGCAAAAAAAAATTCAATGTGAATGTGGAAGGGCAGACCACTAGTAACATTACTTCTTTGTGTTTTTAGTTGTTGGGATATGAAGGATGCAGTGGCAACGACAGACTCAACATCAAAAGTGCATTAAAAATCACCCTGCTCTGGAAATTAAGTTTAGTGTGTCACTGGCGCAGGGAACAAAATGGCCCCCGATCCAACCATCTAGGTTCGGGTCTCCTACGAACCACTGGGCGGCCACCGTTGCATCGTTTCATTAGGTCTCCGTGGACCCCGCGACAACGCAACACGACCCACTACCCAATAAAAACAAGTACCTGCCAATGCATTACCAGGAGCTGTCAGATTTACTACATTCTGGGGAAAATCGAAGGATAGAATAGGAGGAAACTGGCTTACATGTCGTCGAACTGGAACTCATCATCAGATATTTCATTTTTATTTATTTTCATTTTTGATAAGATAGTGGTAGCGAGCCAGACGGATGACAAGCCTTCTACCACACGATGAGAATACTCGGATGCCCGCCTTTTATGAGACGCAACTCAGCAGCGGAGGGGATAGTATTCTAACCACCCCTCACAGGGAAAAATTTGGCGAGAAAATATTATATTAAAAACATCTTAGTATTTCCTGAGTTGAGTTCCACCACTCGAACACACAATGTTTTAAACGAAATACAGCGTGATGTTTAAGACTTTCTAGGATTATTTTTCCATAATATGAAAAGAATATGAAAACTCTAAGAAAGTTATTTTTTAACTATGATTTCTCTACTCACCGGAGCCAGTTCTTTCCACCAACGCACCGTGGGGCACTAACGTGGGAGCGGGGGAGTGTAACACGCGATATACACGCGTGTTAGGCGCCGTGCTAATATTGGACGACGTGATAACCACTGTTGAACACTCCTGGAAATAAATGAAGGTATTTTTAAAGTAATTTGCTAAATAAAATTAAAAAAGAACATATGTTTATAAATATTAAAAATGATTGTGAGTTCGATCCCCACTCAGGCGAATGGATTATTTTTACTTTTCGCTTTTATAATACAAATGGCGGCATTAAGTTTTACAGGTGTACACGCAATATCTCAAAACTTGAGGAGTCCGTGAAGAACTTTAACATCCTCAAAACAAAATCGAAATCCCTACCTCGTCCATATCAACAGTATGCGAGTGTCCAACATTGGTGAGCAGCGTGATGGTGGAGGGTGGGTTGTATGACGTCACATATAAATGACGCTCCAGGGGCGTCTCCCGGAGCCCTACGAAATAAATCAAACCTCGGGGCTCGTCCACCTGGAGAGGGAAAATTTGTTAAAGTAAGTACTAAATAAATTAAAAAATCTATAAAAAACAAATAAATTATGTTTAAAAGAGAAAACTTACTATTACGCAATTCCAGTTATTTATAATTCTATAAAGCGTATTCAAAATGGTATTAAGTATTTTTTTTAAATATTATTACTTTTGAGTGGTATAACGATATACTATTTTTTTGATCATAGCAGGAATTGATATGCGTCTTTTAGATTCTGTCTTACAACATTATTTAGTTGAATTATTTAGGATTATAAAAAAAATATTATCAGGATTTTAACACCAATTCCCCAAATGTTTCTTTTGTCGCCATTAACTATTTTTAAGCATAAACCATATTTACTAACTCTAATTAACAAAATACACACAAAACACATACGAACACGTATAAAACACACAATAACACACCCATATCTTCCTCCCCATGACCTCCCATTCGCCGCTGGTGATTGCTTGTTTCGATATCACGCTCGGTCCTAGAGCATTTGACTCATCTTCAACTATCATGTCCGCTACCGCTGTAAGAAAATAAGTTTTAAATTTATTATTTTGAGATTGAAAAGCAGCTTCACGCATTTTCCCGCGTAATAGGGTAAGTAGATCCTGTGTAAACACGCTATTCATCAAATTTGCTCCACTTTTCATCAAATTTTCGAGTCAATGGGTGTTTAGTGCCGCAAATTAACGATGTTCTTCGTTTAAAATTTCTATTAAAGTAACCTTTTATCAAATACACAACGGCTAAGTTGCTATAAACATTGTCTAAATATAACATAAGTGGACCTCCAAAAAAAAATACGGTACGATCATCGAGTCGTGCCGACTTTTGAGTTAGGCTTTCTGAAGATTTTCCCTTTGTTCACTGGTACATGGAAAGAAAATAATTAATAATAAGAAATAAAAATTTTCAAAATCGAATCTGCTAGCTGCAGATTGATGCTGCGTTTAGAGCTGAGACGACTCGCCAACCGTACTGTACATAAACATTAACAACTCACAAGAAGCCCTGTCCACAGGTAAGGCACAGGTAACATGATACAAGTGCAAGTGTCCAGTTTCCTCAGAAGCCCATATGAAGCTGATGCTGCCAGGAGTTGAGGGTAAGAAGTGGAGGATGTCGTGGACGTTGATCCACGCATCGGGCGCTGATTCGCCGATGAGCACCTGGATATCCTGGAAGTGAAAGAAAAAGTCAATTAAGTATGTATGTTAATTAGGTTTCCGCATCTTTTAAGGAAAAAAGGAACCCTTATAAGATCACTTTGCCTACCCTGCTGTGTGCAGGATACAGCTTGAAGCTGAGTTTTTATTTTTAAATTTAAAAAAAGATATGGTCGTTTATATCGCAAAAAATTGCACTACAAAGGGAATTTAAATTAATAGGATACTTCCGTTTGATCTAAGGCTATGAAATTTGGCAGGTAGCATCTACAGGTCGTACTAGTTCAAGAAAAAATATATGAAACTATACATTTGAAAAGTGGGGCAACTTGGTATTAAAGCCGCTAGTTCATGTGAGGTATCGGATGTATGGGCTCTGGCTAAGCTAAGCTTCAATTTCAGAAAAAGCTCTAGACCTTCAGTTTTTGTACGGAACCCTCGATGGTCGAGCCTGGCTCGCGCTTGTCCAGTTTTTTTTTTATGAATTTTTGTCTCATCACTTTAAATGAAAACACAGTTTTAAGTACTCTATCTCTCAAAAGAGTTTTTGCCAAAAAGGAAAAAGTGATTTTTTTCAAACAAAATAAATAATAAGGTTATCGTTGTATAATAAAACACCATTTATTAAGAATGATGCGACAAGCGACAAGATCGCACACGCCTCATTCTCGTAATCGAGTCGTAGGTAATGGCGAACAAAACAACCTGTTGTCTGTTGTACTGTCTAACCTGTTGACGGATCTTGATTTTTTTTAAGGTACGGGTTTGAAATATTTTACCCTATATGCTGCTAAAAGAATCGAACGAATGAATGAATGAATGAAATAAATAATTAACGAATAAGCAATTAATAAAAGTGAGGCCGGTCAGGCACGAGGTGTGACTGCAAAACTGACTGGTTGTGGGTTCGATCCCCACTCGAGGAGATGAAATATTTACTTAAATATATATTTCCATTTCTTCGCTCTGGTGTCGAGGCTAAGCGCGGCGTTGAGTTCTGCCAGAATTCGGCAGAAAGTGGGGAACGGAGTGTCTTAACACTAGGTTCCCTCTGCCTACCCTGCAGAGTGCGGGATACAGCGTGAAGCTAATTTAATTTAATTTTTTTTCAATTAATAAAAGTGTAGAAAAAACAATACCGTATTAGCACTACTATCCTCTTGACCGTCCTCAGGTTGCAGCTCGGTGGGCGCGTGTTCATATCCCGCTCGTATAGTAAAAGCACTTAAAGGAACCAACGCTAGCTCCAGTCTTTGTTGTTTTCTATCTAGAACTTGGACCCAGACACTAAAAACATAAAACAAATAAAATATTAATAGACAATTAAAGTAAATAAGAGATAATAAATAATTATAAGTAATAAATACAGTAGGTCGACGAATTGTGGCCGCCTTGAAACTAGCTGTGGATCTGCGCAGATTTCATTTTAGGTTTTCTTTAATTTTTGTTATTTTTCCCGAAAATTTTGCTTTGAACAATGCGTAATTTATAAAGTTACCGACTTAAGACACCTAGTTCATGGTGGGCACGCCACATAGACCGTTCTGTATATAATATAAAGAACATTTTGATATGTTCAGTGTTGTGGGCTCGATTCCTACTATGGGGATTATTTAATGTTTGTAAAATATTTTTTAAATTTTCTTTTTCTGATACTCTCTTTCTGGTAACAATATAAAGCTAAAACTTAGGTTGCGCCCCTCAATCGTGTCGCGAAGACGGTGGTGTGCATGGGGACTCCGCTATATGAGTGATACAACGTGAAACTTAAGTACTTACTAATTCCCACAAGGTGTCCACCCGATCCTGGCCAAATATTCAAACCAGGGGAAGGTATCTTTCAAAGACTGTTTCAGTTCATACCATCTTATGTCAGTCACTTCCATTAAGTCGCTGGTTTCTTGAGCTGAAAGTTAAAGAAAATCTATAATAATAAATTTAAAGAGTGTGTTAGGTTAATAACCCTAATCTCAGAAACAACTAGTTTAAATTAAGAAATTAGTTTTCTGTTTGATAGTAATATCAAAATGGAATATAACTAAAAGTTTTATATGACAAACTTTTAGTTATTTGCATTTGACCGCGCAGACGAAGCTGAAGATAAATGCTAGCAATACATAAATTATTATTATAAATTTTATTGGAATAATAGTATTGGTAACACAATGTTTACTTATTAGTAACCCTTTACTTGCTTTATGCGAGATACAGCGTGAATTAAAAAACATATTTAAACTCACAAACATTGCATTTAAACAACAACCTTACAATTATGCTACTATAATATGTAAAAATAAATCGAATGAAGTTTTACTCAAAATAACTGTTTTACGTAAACTGTATCACGTATATAGCAGAAGAAGCATAGAGAACCTAGTGTCAAAACACTTCGTTCTCCGCTTTTTTCAATGTTTGTAATTTATATATGTACATACATTGTGAAGACATCCCTGATTGACCTTCTTGATAAAAATCCAAAACAGTTTGATTCAATGGCGCCTTTTGCAGTTTAAAAGTAACTAATTTGAGTATGGACTTGGCGTTTGGCGTGCCGGCTCTAGGGAACCTGGAAAATAAAATATCGTAACGCGTTGGTTGTGAGTTCGATTTAATAACATAAAAACTCGCCTTAGTGGGAATCACACTACGGTAAAACTGTATGTTTCAAATTGAACGAACTCCGTTCGCGTAGGACGTTGTTATTACTTAAAATTCGACAAATACTAATTATAACATTATGTTTCATATAAAATTATAAAAAGATTGATTATTTTGTTTGCCACGTTTTGTCTATTACAATGATAATGGCATAACTCAACGCCACACATTGTACATCCCGGAGATAAACGAAGATTTTTAGGGTTCCGTACCTTTTAAGGCAAAAAGGATCCCTTATAAGATCACTTTGTTGTCCGTCCGTCTGTCATATCTGTGAGTTAAAATTTAAACCATGTACTCAAGTCTACGGTCCCTTGATTTCCAGAAAAAAGAAACATATTTCAATTGACCGAGAATTATAAAATTTGACAACAAGCATCTACAGGTACTACCAGTTAAGAAAAAAACTAAAAATTATAGATTTAAAGTTAAAAATTATAGCAAAATAAAAAGTTTATTAAAGCTGCTAATTAAAGTTAAGTATCAGATGAAAGGGCTCTGGCTAAGCCTTAATTACAAAAGAAGCCCGAGATCTCCAATATTCTTTTTCTTCGTCCAATTTTCCGAGAGCTTGACTCGCGCTTGTCCGGGTTTTTTAAAAATATTTTTAAACATTCTGCAACTAACACTTGAGTCCACAAACATTTTATTGATAAGTTTTTTTTTTATATCAAATATACATAGATTTTTTTTATTCTGTATATGAACTTGTGACCTCTCTCATACAAGAACTTACCTAAACTCTTCCACTTCACCGCTGGAACTCTGAGACGATGGGAAACTGAATATTTTCACTTCACTCTCATCCACCTCTTCAAATACTATTCGAAATACGTCATCTAGAAAAAACAAGTAAATATAAATATTTTTTTTACTTTTAGGCTGTATCCCACATACAGCGGGGTTCGCAAAGAGACCCTAGTGTTAAGACACTACATTCTCATTATGACACTTTTTACTCCCCACTTTCCACCGAATTCTGGTGGCGTTGCATTTCGATGTGCGGAACTAAAGGCCACTCTTTGCCTCGTTGCCAGAGCGAGGAAATGAAAATATTAAATATTTCATTTTCTCGAGTGGAAATCAAACCCACAACCTCTCGCGCGTATAGTCGCAGGCTGGTGCCCCTGCGCCAAGACTGATATCGAAAAGGCCTCTAGAAAGCAATCGTTTGACTATAAATGTATGTTGTGGGTTCGATCCCGAACATGAGTTATTTTTTATTTCCTCGCTCTGAAAAGACAAAGTTCAGCGTCGAGCTCTACCAATCAACAAGCAATGTCTCAAATTAAGACGGAAAACTTAGAACAGAGTGTCTAAACACTAGGTGCAGTGTCTCTTACCATCTCTAGCAGGCTGCCACCAGAAGCCAGTGTACCTGGAGAACTCCTCCTGAGTCACGTAGCAGGGCACGCCTGCCTGACACGGATCGTCTGCTAGCCTAGAAAAATAAATGTTCACTGTTTATAGTATATTATGGTAGGAATAAATATCTATGTATTTATTTCTACCATTGAGGGTAGAGGGAAACTGAAAACTTAATGTTAAAAAATTTCGTTCCCGTTTAGACACTTTACCTCCTTATTTTCTGCGGAATTCGGGATTAGATATTGCGTTTTGAGTGGCGGAACTCACCGCCGCGCTTTGCCTTGTCACTAGAGCAAGAATATGAAAATATTAAATAATTAATTCCAGGTAGTAGGAATCGAACCCACAACCATCTCGTTTACATTTGCATATTGTCCATTGTCCTGCGCCTCATCCATATGTGTTCAATAAGAGAATCCATGTCACTGATATTTATATTATATTAGTTGCATTTTGATTATTTATCTATTACGATTAAAAATAATAGAATATCTTAAAATTGTACTCCGCAATGCCTTTCTTAGTCCTTGTTCCGCTACCTAAATTTGTAAAAATCACTCCTGAGAGATGCTAACAACATAAATAAGTTGTAACAAGTGTATAAGAACTTCGAGCGTAGCTCGATAAGAACGTTTGGCTCAATTGGTCAGATCGCTTGGACAGTTTCCAAAGAGGCGCGTTCAAATTTTTATACGTTTTCTTAATAAGTAATTAAAGCCTTACCTATCATCTCTTCCCTTGCAAGCATAAGTCAACCTAGCAGGCCTCTTTAATATATCTCCGGCAAGCCATATATCACCTCGTGCGGCGTGCGCCACTAACGAGGGGCTGGAGGGGCACATAGCAGGAGTTAACGGAGCACCCCAGCCCGTGCTTAGCACTCGCGGTACTAGAGGTGGTGACTGGAAGATAGAAGAAAAAAACTTCACATTGTAAAAATCGAAAATACCAGGAGTTTACAATGTGAAGAAGCTAAATTTAACGCTGAAAAAAACAGCGCTTTTCTTTCCAGAAAATAATTCATTCTGGCGTATGGGAATGCAATGTATATTTATTATTATATTTTCATCACACACATCACAGCCTCAGTTTGTTTGGATATATGGTACTATCAAAGTGTAATTTCGGTATTCTTAACGGCAATGTATACAGGGTGGAAGAGGCAGCGCTCCATTTACGGAAACAGCATATAGGGTAAAATATTTCAAACCTATACCTAAAGAAATTAATCAAGATGCCTCAACAGTTTGGACGTAGGATTTTTTTTTCAT
>DWQW01001037.1:0-38557 GCA_018249695.1 Heliconius erato demophoon
TGATATTGTAACAACTTCTAAAGTACTTATTAAAATGAAAAACAGTAAAAGACAGTTATGATCTACATTAAATGGCCAACGTAACTAATATACTTATTTATATGCTTTATGAGTAAGGGATAAACGACATGAGCCAAATCTGCGGTTTATAGCCGGCGCGATGTGTCAACAATTAAATGCGTTTTTCTCTAAAACTATTCGTAATTTCCAATTAGTTTAAAGAGCAAATTTTATCTTCGTTTAACGTAGAAAATTAATAAAGTATTTAAAAGGATAAGGATTGATACCATTATGGACAAACATCCCTCACAATAAAAAATATATTGAAATTACTATTTTTAGACAGAAATATGCTCACTGTATGTTATCCTTAGAAGATACAAATATGCTGTCGCTGACTTTTTTGTAGATCTTATTAAGAGAAATAATACTCTAATACATTGTTTTCATGTAGGACTTACCATTAAAGCAGCGCATGCGTGAAAGTTTCTCAACGGGTAGGACTTTATGCACATTTATCATATTTGTGTCAAATTACATTTAAATATACATATAATAAACTAATATATAAACCTTCCCTGACAAATACTCTACCTAATGGTGAAAACCGCATCAAAATCCGTTGGGTGGTTTAGAAGAAGATCGCTTAGAAAGGCCAGACAGAGACGAAATGCGTTCTTATTTTATAAGATATAGAGATAGAGATAGAGAAGATACATAGATTTCAGTGAATTTTTATCAGCAGGCTGAAACCATTTTGATTGGATGAGTACGTCAAGATTGGGTAAAACCTTAAAAAAACTATTATGATACAAAATCTACATAACTTTAGTTGTTTAATAAATTTAAAAAGATTTTGCTTAGGTACATATTAGAAAGAATATATTACATTCTATTTACGGTACGGTATTTACGGTATCGTATCTTATCGAATTCATCATAACTATCATATAGAATTTAGTAATTAACAATTATTTTAAAATTTTAGTTTGAAATTAATAAAAAAAAAATTACTTATAGTCTATGACGGCAATGACTTGTCAATTGATGTTGCTGTCAAATAAAATTTTGTCATGAAATTGCAGTTTGCTTTGTGAAATTGTATCAGAAAACGCTAAAATTTTTAAAGTTCTTGGAATAATATAGTTAATATGTCTTCTGTTAAAGATGTTGCTACTTTGTACCAAAACTTGAAAACGGAATGGGCAAAGAAACCTCGTAAACTTGATAAATGCGGCGAGCTATTAAACAAAATAAAGGTAACAATTTTCACTGTAAAATCTTTGTAATACTCAATGAACTACTACATGAAACTATACTAAAACTATAATGAATATATTTAAATAAAATTAAAAATAATTTATGATTGTTTCAAGTAAATATTTTTCCTCTTTTCAGATAGCCTTAACACAGCTTACTTTTCTACCAAGCAATAACACCTCCGCTAATCAAAAAGAGTTGATTCTAGCGCGAGATGTGTTAGAAATTGGAGCTCAGTGGGCTGTCGCCGCAAAAGACGTGAAGGCTTTTGAGCGATTTATGTCCCAGTTAAAATGCTATTATTTTGATTACAAGTAAGTTTACATAATTTAATGCTGCTAGAACGCTTCGTTTTCCTTTCAATCGTGTGCTTAAATTCATATTGATGCTCAGATACAGTACAGTAGTAACACATGGGACTACTTCTCATGTTAGTGTGAGTACTCTGAGTACAATATCCACAACCTGAAAATATTACCAGTTCCCATAACTTTCCCATTTGTTAAGGACTATTTGGACTATTTGTTATCATGTGTTAATTTAATTTGTGTTACTAATATAAATAATTATTAATTTTTAGAGATCATCTCCCAGAGTCAGCATTTATGTATCAGCTTCTTGGTCTTAACTTACTTTTCTTACTATCTCAAAACCGAGTAGCAGAGTTTCATACGGAGCTTGAACGTTTATCAGTAGATGTTATTAGAGCTGATCCATATGTGAGACACCCGTTGGCCTTAGAACAGTATTTGATGGAGGGAAGCTATAATAAAATATTCTTGGCTAAGGTAATATATAACAGTTAAATTTAAAAAATCTGCATCATGCTGTTTCCCACACACTGCAGGGTAGGCAGAGGAAAACTAGTGTTTAGACACTCCATTCCTCATCTTTGTTTTAGATTGTGATTTATTTTAGATTAACTTTAAACTTAATTTAAATTGTTTACTGTCCATCAATGAAAATTTTGACTAATATAGTCAAATTTTTGAAGAACTTACAGCAATATTTTACTAATAAGAAGTTATCAAATAAATGTTCAAGATGCATAATTACAAAATAATTTGCTTTGACTTATTTTGTAGATATATTTAAAATTGTATAAGAAATATAATCTAATGAAAGAAAAAAATAATTAAATTTTTGTTCATTGGAGTGCAGCAAACACAATTGTTGTGTATTGGATTTCCTTTCATGGAAATAAATTATTTTCAAGTCTTTCCTTTGATAATGTTACAAGTAACTGAGGTTAAGTTCCACCTATCAGTATATGAAGTTCCCAATATTGAGCATATAGTGGGTATTGGAGTGAGCCCCTCTGCCCATTTTTTCTGTTTGTGGAATACAGTGTAAAGCTAACCAAAGTAAATAAATTGTTAATTCCAGGACAATGTACCAGCAGAGAGTTACACATTCTTCATGGACACCCTACTCGATACAGTGAGAGGTGAAATAGCAGCATGCATTGAAAAAGCATATTTGTGTATATCTTGTACTGAAGCTGCTAGAAGATTAAACTTACCGTCCCAACAAGCGGTACTTGAATATGGGAAGAAGGTATTTTTTTTAAATTTTATTGTCACACTTTTCTACTATAGCACTTCAGGCAAAGCAAAACTAGTGCTAAAACACTCCACTTTTCAGACTTTCTGTTTAAGCTTAGAGACGCACTACATACAAACAATGCCTATGAAGAAGCTTATCTCCCATAAACATATAAAAAGAAGAGAAAAAACAAAAAAACTAATGCCACTGTGACACAGTAAGAACTATAGACTTTGTCATTGTGGGTTCAATTTCCATTCAAGATCTATTCTCACTCTCTGCACTCTGCTGGACCAATTGCAGTTCTTTCTGCCTCTCAACACACATTTCGACATTATTTTGAAAATAGACAATGGAGTATCTAAACACTAAGTTCTATATGCCTATCTTGCTATATGCAGATTCAAATTTAAATAAAAGTAATCCTACTAATATTATTAATGTGCAAGTTTGTCAGGATGAATGTTTGTTTCATTTTTATGCAAAAACAATTGAACAAATTTAAATAAAATCATAGTAATATAGTCTATACATTAGAACACAAAGGCTGCAATATATGTAAAAAATGTGTTTTTGTATTTTTTGTAATTTCGATATAATATTACAATAAGATTTTAATACAGAATTAGTATTTCATAATTATTTTACTGTTTTATTATTTTCCAGCGTAACTGGAACTTAGGTGCGGACAACTGCTACCACTTTAATTCCTCTGAAGAGACTTGTGCGTTGGCAGCTGGAGTGTTCCCCTCATCTGAACTCGCTGAACAAACCATTGAATATGCTAGACATCTTGAAATGATTGTGTAGTTTATAGAAATTTCTTATAATACACTATTCTTAAATATTGTTTTTTATTTGTCTTTAGTTTTGATATTTGTTAATTTTAACATGTATTTTAATATATATTTATCATGCAGCTTTATATTTTAAATTAAATAATTTTTATATGATTTTTAGTTAAAATGTTGTTTAATTCTGTAGTGGTTTAAGAAGGATAAAGTTCTCATATAATTTATAAAAAAATATAAGAAATCTTAAATTTATAATAAATTATATTAGAACTTTTTTTACAACCTTTTAATATGTGAATTAAAATTTGAAAAGCAGAATAGTGAGTTTAACACAAGTAAAACTTTCAATAAAAAAAACAATTATCGAATTTGATAAGAATTGATGAAATATATAAAATAATATACTCGTACATAAAAATATTTATAGTGTTGTTTTTTTACTTTTTTTTTTACATTAGCAACTTAGGTAAACATAAAAACAATGCTATGTTTTTATGTTTATCTTAAGTAAATTATGAAAAAATAAAAATCAAACACGTTATAAGATTTAATATTTATTTTAATGCAAGTTACATCTTTATACCATTAATGAATTGAGATCATCTAACTTGAGGAGTTTCATAAAATATTCCAATGCATGTTGAAAGTGCCAACCCTTTGAATCTAAACACCTAAAATATAAATAAAAAATAGTTATATATTAATTTTGTGTACATATATCTTAAATACCCGTAATAAATATAGTATATAATATATAAAAATATATTAAATACAAACAAAAATCAATTTTAAATTACCTTTCACTGGAAATTTCATTTAATTCCGTTATCGTCATAAATGCACTCACAAGTCTTTTTTTGCATTCTTCATCTGGTGTTGTTTCAAATTTCAAGCTCAACTCCTTTTTTGGAATCTAAAACAAAAAAAAACAGTTGGTCATGAAAATAGAGTCTTGTGTATAGCAAGCTTTAGACCATAGACAATATATTTTACGTATGACAACAAAACCATTGATTGACCGACGCTGCTGTCAAACATCGCAATCTACGACGGAGACTACAAAAATAATTTCCGATTGAATTTAAAACATTATAAAACATGAAGAAACATCAAACTAGACAGAAAACTATAAACGACCCGGTGATAGTTTCGCGGGTCAAAAACTATCTCGCCGAGAACGTCGACAAAACATATGTAGATGTTAGCCAAATGGCGCGTTCTCTCAAAGAGCGCTATCGTGAATACAACAACAGGAGCGACAATGCGTTTTGTCAGATGGTAGAAAACGCTTACAAAGTAGTATTACAACGTTACGGCTTAGAACGTCCGTCGACGTCGGAGGGCTCAGAGGAGGAATCTGATTTAGAGTTGTTAGACGAAAACAGCAGCGCGCTTAATGATCGTTTGTTAGCTATGTACAAGATGCAGGACAACAAGCGGCCGCCGGCCACACGCAGGGCCGGCGACAAGTCCGGTGAACCTATCGATATACTTAGTAGCGACGAAGACGGCAACACGGCGCCGAAAATTCCAAAAATCAACGATCAAATAACCATTACACCACACATACCTTCCCGCAACACGAGTAATACGCCCGCCGACAACTCCGCGAAACCGCAACAAAATCAAGTCGTTAGCGAAAAGAAACGAAAACTCGACACAAATAAGAATGCAATACCAAAGAAAAAAGTTGAGTTTGCACCAGTTAAGGACGTCAAAGTTAGTTTTGACGACATAGGCGGCATATCCGATATTATTACACAGATATGTGATTTAGTGTTACACATGAAGCACCCTGAGGTGTATACACAGTTAGGCATAAAAGCCCCTAGAGGTGCACTGTTACATGGACCTCCAGGCACAGGAAAAACACTATTAGCTCATGCAATTGCTGGAAAGTTACAATTGCCACTCATAGCTGTCACTGGAACTGAACTGGTAGGTGGTCTGTCAGGGGAGTCTGAAGAAAGGATAAGGGAACTCTTTGAGAGATCAGTGTCTGTCGCACCTTGTGTTTTATTTATAGATGAAATAGATGCTGTATGTGGGAACAGAATGAATGCACAGAAAGATATGGAGAGAAGAATGGTGGCACAATTGTTAGCGAGTTTAGATAATTTGTCCGAAAACAATGCATCAGTGCTTGTTCTTGCTGCAACTAATAACCCAGATGCCCTGGATCCTGCATTAAGGAGGGCTGGCAGACTTGAACAAGAAATTACACTAGGCATACCATCCTTGAAAGCTAGAAAAGAAATACTAGCAATTCTGTGTCGAAATTTAGCATTAGGCAATGATATAGACATGAATATTTTAGCCCAAATCACACCTGGATTTGTTGGAGCTGATTTACAAGCTCTAGTAAACAAAGCAAGTACATATGCGGTTAAGAGGATATTTACAGAGATCCAAATGTTCAATAACAACACATTAATTAATAATAGTGTTGAGGAAAATATACCTAATGAAATAACTATTGTTCCTAATGGGGAAGTAAGTGAGGAGCCTAAAGAAGCAGTTGAGAATCCAGAAATTGCAAATGTTGAACCTCCACAAGTGGAACAACCAGAAGCCGCACAGGAAGTTATTAATGGAAGTGCGCCAATCATAACCAACCACATCACACCCACAATTGTACCTGAAGTGAAACCACTGGACCAAGTGGATGAAGTATTAAAACTCCTTGAGAATAGCCTCCCTTATACACCAGAGCAGTTGACTGGTCTAGCCGTAAGGCATGACGACTTTGTGAAAGCTTTAAAGACTACAAAACCTTGTGCGGTAAGAGAGGGTATTGTCACAGTGCCTGACGTTACATGGGACGATGTGGGGTCATTGAGTCAAGTTAGGAAAGACTTGCAACTGGCTGTACTAGCTCCTGTTAAATATCCTGATCAATTAAAGAAACTTGGTTTGGCTGCTCCAAGTGGCGTCTTACTTTGTGGACCGCCTGGATGTGGAAAAACTTTGCTAGCTAAAGCAGTGGCCAATGAAGCTGGAGTCAACTTTATTTCAGTCAAAGGACCCGAGTTACTAAACATGTATGTAGGCGAGAGTGAACGCGCTGTGCGAACGTGTTTCCGACGCGCACGTAACTCAGCTCCGTGTGTAATATTCTTCGACGAATTCGATGCTTTGTGTCCACGAAGAAGTTCACAAGATAACAATGGGGCGGCGAGAGTTGTAAATCAATTGTTAACCGAAATGGATGGTATTGAGACGCGTGAAGGAGTTTTTGTTTTAGCTGCGACGAACCGACCTGATATTATAGATCCAGCCGTACTAAGACCTGGCAGGTTAGACCGAATAATGTATGTAGGCATGCCTGGCACTGAAGACAGGTACGACATTCTCCAAAAATTAACCAAGGGTGGTACAAGACCACAACTGGGCGCAGATGTCAATTTACAAGTAATAGCGGAACTAACAGACGGATATACCGGAGCTGACCTCTCAGGTCTAGTCCGAGCTGCGGCTACCAATTCTTTAACAAATCACATTGCAAATAATACTTTAGAAGGTGAAATATTTGTGTCATTCGAAGATTTTAGGGCAGCCCTAACTAAATGTAAGCCATCAGTATCTTTAAAAGAAAATCTACACTATCAGAAACTAAGATTAAAATACGCGGGAGGTGATGAGAAAGAAATGGAAATAGAGACTGAACTCACAAATGAAGAATCAATGGATACTGTGTAATGTCTAAGGAAACTATCTAATATGCATTAATATAGTGCCAAGTTCCATAATTATTGCCTTTCAGTTCAAATTATTATAGTTTTATGGGGTCATTTATAAATTACGTCACACTTTAAAGGGGAAAGATGGGGTCAATGAAGTTATTATATTGTGAGACAAATAAATTTCATGACATCATATTGCTATTACATATTACTTTTACTTGCTGTGTAAATTTAATTATTTTTAGGTAAAATAAATAAAATTTTAAAAATTGTTTAATCAAAACAAAAATGAAAAATATGTGACGTCATACACGGGAACTTCATAAAATCATGAAATTCGTGTGACATAATTTATGGATGACACCTAATGGGAGTAATAAATTATGTTGAGTTTATTTTTCTTTTTTAGGTGATTTTTTTGACTTCAGTGTTATTTGTAATAATCGCATGTTAAAAGTAAAAAAAAGCTATGGATATTCGAGATATTTTTGTGACACGAGTGATACTTTTCTGTAGAAATCTCATTTAACCATTGTAATTCATATGTCGGCACATTTTTAATTCAGTGATGAATAAAAAATATTTTTATTACAATATTATTGTCTTTTATTTTCGTTATTTTTCAAAATATATTAGAATACTAAATAATCTGTAAATAAAAGTCAAACACACTAAATAATCAAATATATATTTTTTTATTTTAGATTTTTTGAAAACAACATGATTTAGTAGTAAGAGAATGCGGTTCATTTTTTTTATCTGTAATTATTAGTTTAATCAATCACTAAAATATTATGTGGAAACTAACATTTTTATTACTAAAAGAACAATAATAGGCCATTATTAATATCAATTAAGATTTTAAAATCGTCCGCACAAATTAAACATAAAATAGATTTATAATAATTTCCATTTATTTTTTTTTAGTTTTTGATATATATGCCAAATAAAATAAAAGTTTAAACAAATTAATTCTAGTTGGCAAGCAGAAGATATGAATTTTATTATTTTCAATGCAAGCAGCCGTTGGTTAGGTGTAAAAGATAATTGAAACTTAATAAAGTAACTTTTACGATTTTATTTTTGAATGTGTAATAAAGATTTTATATTTTTTGTTTCACGCTATATCCCCACACATATCAGAGTAGGCAGAGGGAACTTGTTAAGACACTCCTTTCTCCAATAAGGCACGTTCGTTTGCTATTTTCCACCGTTTTTTTTTTGGGAAGTTAGCAGGTGTACAGTACATGGGGGCATGTGCTAATGCTGGGTACATACTCGTGTTTATAAAATGCTATGTAAGCCTAGTGAATGTAATGCTGGACCATAATATAGCAAGCACCTGTAAGTCCTAATCACAAGTGTCCTCGCCGCATCCCTTGGATACTTTACAGACCTGATAACGAGTTTCACACAATCCATTCTCCTTGGAGTCTGTATTGCTATTTGTGACGGACAAAGGCGAGTCATCGGCGCCTCAAAACCATTTAAGCAGCACCGTAGCAGAAAGACATCAATTCACACATAAAATTGTTAAATAAATGGTTGTTTGATATGAATAATCTAATGTTAAATGCTAAAAAAACTAAATGTATTGAATTTGCTTTACCAAACGTTAAAAAGCATAATTTTAGTCTAGAAATTAAAGGAGAAACAGTCAGTGTTTCGGAATCAGCTATTTTCTTAGGTTTAACGATAGATTCCAAACTCCAGTGGAACACTCATCTAGAAACACTTGCAGATAAGCTCAGCTCTGCCGCGTTCGCCATTAAAAAAGTAAGACAAATGACGGACGTTGAAACTGCACGACTAGTCTATACTATAGCTGTTTTCATAGTATTTTATCTTATGGCATGTTGCTATGGGGCAGTGCTTCAGATATAAATTCAATATTTATTCTTCAAAAAAGAGAGTGAGATATATTTATAATCTAAGAGCTCGAGATTCTCTGCGAGATGTTTTTAAAGATGCAGGTATTATTACAGTTGCTTCACAATTTGTATATTATAATATTCTGTTTGTCGGCAAAATGTACAGAGTCATAGTAAAAATAGTCATATACATACGATAGGAACGAGAAATAAAGATAAACATGTTACGCCACGTTTTAGCCTCCAAAACGTTAATAAATCTTTCATGGGTCTGAGTATACGTGTATATAACAAACTTCCGCAGTGTATTCTAAGTTTGCCACTACCACAATTTAAAGTAGCTTTAAAAAAATACTAACAAGTAAAGCTTATTACACTGTTAAAGAATAATTAGAAGATACACATGTATGGAATTAATGTCTTTTGAATGTGATGCAGGATAGCTGCCAGATAATGTAATAATATTATATATTATACCATTGACTTTGAAAAGAGCAACTGTTGAGTTTCCTGCCGGCTCTTCTCAGCAGAACTGCCTACCGAACCGGTGGTAGTTACCTTTTTTTTTCGTTATATGTTCATTCGACGATTCAAAAGTGCTTATAAGAGTTTATTTGAATAAAGAATATTTTGAATTTGAATTTGTAGAAGGAAGCCACCAAAGAAATAGTTAACCAAACCAACTCGCAATTATCGTGATGATGCTGGGGAAGAGAAACTGACATATGAGCTCCCAAACCAAAAAAATATATACTACAATAGAACGTCACGAAACCAACACAATACAATTACAGGAGACAAGTAATTACTCAAAAATATCATCATTACATCAAATCTTCTCAGTGTCTAATAAGTTCTTTGATTTTCACGATTATTACACATTGAAATCATGATATTAAAGTCTTTGCTGAATTTCTTTTCTAATTACTAATACTGTTTTAAATGACTAAATTATGTAATTAAATAAATATTTACAAATATCGGTCTATCGGTATTTCTATCATGGTTCCTTAATATAATAGAAGGTGCAATTAGTAATTTGTCGGGTAATTTGTTTATTAATTAAGAAAATATGTATTATTTTTACAATACAAAAAACTGTTATAGAGAATTACATTTCAAGAAACTCTCTGTCTTCGTTCTCTGCTCTTTGCTTAGCTTTGCTTTGATTGCTGAATTTTCTTCTTTCTTATGCAAATTATAAGAAATTGAAAAGTGAAAAAGAAAAATATGTGATAGAATTATAATAAACAAAACCAATTATGCAAAAATAAAATAATAATTATGAATAGTTGCCCGTGGGGCGCCTATGCGTAGAAAGAGCTAAGGTTTTTAGTATGGATACCTCCTTTTTTATTTGCAAAACAACTAAAGAAAAAAAGAAAAGAAATTCAACAAAGACTCAATCATGACTTCATTATTTCACTTGAAAAACAAAAATTATTTCATCTTTACACAGTTTTCTGTATGTACTTAATTAGACGCGAGTGCAATTGTTAAAAAACAAAAAAGAATTATCAAAAACAATTAAAGGTTGCGATTGCGGCACGATTCTTCTAAGCAATCCCGGTGTAATCTATTCTACTATCATGTACTATTCTTAAAAATAAAATTCATTAAAAAAACAAATATTCATGCAATGTGATCTTAGGCCATAATAAATTACTCATCTACTCATCACCATTTTCAGACCCATTTGGGTGTATGGGATCCAACTCGGGGGTAGCTTAAGCATCTTCAATATCTCCTTCCTACAGAGGAAGCAAAACACTATCCTACGTAATATCTCCAAAACACCATGATTTATCACCAATAGTGAAATCCACGATCACTTTAGAATGTCCACTGTCAAGGAGGATATTAACAAGAATATGATCAGATATCGGGAGATGCTGGAAGAGCATCCTAATGAAGTTTCTTCTGGGTTGACTACAAGATCCTACAGAGCGACATAAAAGAAAGGAGATTGTCAACAACTCCATGACAGCCACTTACAGTAGAAGTAGATGCACTCACTGGAATACACACTTTAAATATCATATCTCCTAACACTTCTGCTTAAAGTAACAGTATTGATCGCAAATATATAATAGCTAAGAGAAAAAAAAACTTTCCACCGAATTCTTTTTTTTTTTTTTCATTCTTGAGTCATTGCATATTGAGTGGCGGAACTCACCGCCGCGCTTTATTTTATTACCAGAAAGAGGAAATTAAAATACTTCATTTATATAATAAAAGAATTATAAAAATAATTATATTATACTAAGAAATTAGTTAACAATCATGTAATATAATATCAAATGCTTTTTTTAATTTTTAATATTTTTTTTTCCACTTTCTATCCATGCTCTACATTATATATTTGTTGGCGGAATTCAGCGCCGCGCAATTTTTTTACCTCAACCACAACGAAAATTGAAATAGAAATATTCCTCGAACGGGGTCAAATCTGCTATCGCATATACAAACAGACGTTACAATAAAAAAAAAGTAAAATAATTAAAAAAAAACTCACCATAACGTTTCTAAACGCAGAATTACTATATTCCATAGTAGGCTCGTCCCAATACAACATTTCATTAAAGATTTTATATTGGTAGCCATTTATAGTTCTCAAATGAATGTTTCTAGAAAACGCTAGAATGGGCTCGTCTTCTGCTAAAGAGTCAGCTATTATTTTGAGAATACCTGTTATTTTTATTATTGTTGAGTATTCCTGTGGAAATTTTGTTGTGATTAATTTAGTATTTATGTATGTTCATTCATTCATGTAAGAATGACAGAATTGTTTTTTTTTAACTAAATTAAGTCGTCGTGGCTTCGATTTCCACTCGAGGAAATAAAATATTTAATATTTCCATTTTCTCTGAGACTGTTCTGTTCGCTCACTTCGCTGTGCTGTCGACGGCGCGGTGTTAAGGTCCGCCATGCCATGCCTCCAGAATTCGGTGGAAAATGGGGAACAGACTGTCTTAACACTAGGATCCCTCGGCATATCCTGTTATCTATGGGATACGGCGTAACGCTAAAAAAACAATATCATAGCGTATAATTAAATAAACGCGATGATTGTAGGTTCATAAATTATTTAATATTTTTATTTTCTCGATCTCGTAACAAGATAAAAAGCGGCGTTGAGTTCCGTCATACACGGAACATCTCGTAGTTTCGGTGCGACGATGGGTGCAGAATGGAGTGTTTCAACACTAGGTTCAATTAATACAATTTATGTATATCAATGCATGTGGAGAGACTATTTACAAAATTTGATTGCGACTCCTGCAATGTTTCAAATATATCATGTTGCACCAAATGACTGACTTATATAAATATTTTTTATTTTTTTTATTATTCGTATTTGGGACCACCTCAAAACCTATCATATAAAAACATATCATAAAATTTAATTTACAATTAGTGGTACAATCGCGTAATATACGTACAAAGGAACAATAAAATTAAAACACAATCAAATTAATCTCCTTTTTTGAAAGTCGGTTCAAAAGCAACTCACATCACGATACATAACGTCTACCGTAAAAGTGGACGGGTCGTGCTGGATGTTCGGCCATTTTTTTATTAACTTCTCTATATTAGACGATCCTTCTACTTGGTCCACATCGCCTTCGAGTATACACTGGCTTTTTATTAAGAGATTTCGAATATTTTTGTTTGCTTCGTAACCTGTGAATAAAGGAAAAATATAAATATATTTTTTTAACTTAGATATATCGCGGTTGAGTAGCGGAACTCAACGCCACGCTGTTCCTTAGTAGAGCGGGAAAATGGAAATAATTTATATAGTATCATTCCCCCAGTAGAAATTAAATCCACAAGTATGGCGCTTACAGTCCTAGTGCTACAATATGGTTGCTTTATATTTTATTTATCAAAAAAAAAATAGGTCACACAGCACTATGGGTTCTGGCAGTTGTGGAAACGCGACAGTTGTGGGTTTGATTTTAACTCGGGGGAAAGACATTATTTTCGGTTTTTCGCTTTGATAACGAGACTGCTCGTGGCGTCGACTTACAGGTATTGGCGTTATCAACGCATAATATCTTAAAGTCGATGCTATAAAAAAAACAATTAAAGTACCGACGGTGGATCGTGGCCGCTCTTAAGTTAAAATTATTCGAACTTTTGCACATTGTTATTTCGGGAAAAAATAATCAAAAGTATGATAAATTATATAATAAAATCTGAGGAACCACCTACAGCTAGTTAACTTCACGGCAGCCACGACTCGTCGACCGTACTGTATTTACTTACGCAGTTTATTCCAATATGTAATACTCATTATAGCGTCTTTATGATATAAATTTTTCAAATTCCTATCATCCGCGTCACATTCTAACAACGGAAAGAAAACGTCTAGAAACTTCGACACTGTGGAATGAGCTTCTTCTATGCTGTAGTTCTTTTTGAACTTTGGCAATTCACCTTTTGGTGTGATTGGTACACCGTCCTAGAAAAAATAAAGTAAATATAATAGAAATAATAATGTTTTATAATGAAGTAAATAAATAGCCTTATGTTTTGAAATTGGAACAGTTTTCTTGAATGTTTTTTTTATTCGCACGTAAAATAAGCCATGCGTTAGTGGTCAGAGCGCCTGGTCGGTTTCCAGGAGGCGCGGGTTCGAGTTCCGCTGCGTTCAAATTTTATACGTTTTCTAAATAAATATTTTTGTTTCCTAAGTGTGGAATAACACTTTAAGAATGTTTAAAAATACACATATATTTTTAAAATAAAAAGTTAATAATTAAAATATGTTTAACATTTTTAACTAACTTTTAAACAAAATAAAATAACTCAAAAGAGGAATAAAAAAAACAATAATATTACAGTATTTTAACATTTACATACATAGTACAGTATTTAATATATAATAATACTCACCAGCTCTCTCAAAGTGGAGAACATAGTTTTAATAACTTTAACATAGTGTCCAGTGCATATGTAATCAAGACATAACGGGTTCCCTTCCAAATATAATTTTTGCAACGGAATATATCTACATGGTAACAACAACAGTGCTTTATTTAGTCGATTATTTGATAAATTTAACACTTTTAAATTTGGCGTCGAAATTTCCAGATGAAAACCCTCTATTGAGCTGAAATAGAATGTAGAATTAGTTTCTTAGGCCGTCGTGGTGCAATGGCACCGTGTGTGGCTGTAGACGGAAAAGTTGCGGGTTCGGGATAATTTTTTGTTTTATTTAATATTGTCATTTTCTTGTCAAGAGAGGCCGTCGTGGCGCAGAGGCACAAAGGTGCGACTTATAACGCGACGCCTGTGGGTTCGACTCCCACTTGGGTGAGTGAAATATTATTTCTTAATATTTTATTTCTTCGCTCTGGCACCAAGGCAAAAGCCGCCACTCAACACATCATGTCTCGAAAAATTTGACGGAAATTAGGAAACGGTGTGTCTTAACACTAGGTTCTCTCTGCCTACCCTGCTATATGTGAGATACAGCGTGAAGCTGATTTATTTATTTTATTATTGTCTGTCATTTCCTCGCTCTGGCAACAAAAAAAGGGTAAATTCCGACACTCAACACGCTATGCTTCGAAACGAACGAACGAACGGAATATCTTGACACTAGGTTCTATTCCGTTAAATGCGGAATAAAACGTGAGTATAAAAGTTAAATGGTACGATATTTAATAATAATATGTATTATGATAATAATAAATGAAAATATTTAATATTTTCATTTTCTCACTGTGGTAACGAGGCAAAGTGCGGCGTTGAGTTCCGCCACCCAATACCCAATGTCTCGACAATTTGTAGTGGTGATTAGAAAAAGTAGTATCTTAACACCAGGTTCCTTCTGCTTACCCTGCTATATCCACAATACAGCGAAAAACAAAAAAAAATACAACAAAAAATTGTACTAAAATATTTAATAACTACTAAAAATTTTAAATCACTCACTCAATATTATTATTAGACAGATCGAGTTCAGCCAAAAACATCCATTGTACTTCACATTGTATCTTAAGCAGCTCCTCCTGGTTGAAGGGGCGGTTTAGCGGGTAGTATATGAAATGACTTACATCTGTAATAAAAAAGTATCCGCCATAGAACTAATAATACAGTAGCGGGTTCGAATCCTTTTAAAATTGTATATCTTAGGCAGTTTCAGACCGAATTCCTCATACCTAGGAGCCTAGTGTGAAAATACTGCGTTCTCTATTTTCCACTCAATTTTCGTGTTTACAACTTCGCGCTTTATCTTTTTACCAAATAACGAAATTAAAATGATTCATTCCCACGAGAGAAAAAGCTAGAATACTTATATAACAAATCTATAAGTAATTTTCGTTAAAAAACGTATATATTTATTTTTTACATTTTTTAAGTTTTATTCCAAACTTAGGAAAGAAAAGTACTAATTAAAAAAACGTATAAAATTTGAACATAGCGGGAATTGAACCCGCGTCTCTTTGGAAACCATGCATGTAAGCAAGTTGTAAGAATTTCGACGTAGCGCGATGATAACGTATGGCTTGGTTGCTCAGAGCGTTTAGTTACGTTGGTTAAGTATGTATTTAGTTATATACAATAATTTAACATATAACAAAATCGAATAAACATACCTTTATCCAAAGTGAAAGCGTTCAAATCCAATTTTCCACTAACATCATCGTATTTCAAGCTCAACAGCCTTCTTAGTACAAGTCTCGGTACAAAATCTAAATGTGCGACAGTGAGGGTAGTTTGACATATGGTGAGAGACAGCTGTACGTCTTTGTAGCGTATAGTAAACAGCAGAGAGTGGAGAGCTAGGAGACTACCGCGACTGCGCACTACTAGTAATTTACACCTTTTTGTTGTGTGCTGAAACATTTTTGGGCAAACTTTAGGTCGTTGTCAACTATTATTAATAATTATTTTAGCATATTTAAAAGTAGTTCTGTTGACGCGTGAATTACTTTTGTTTAGTGACGTACACGTTGCTATGGCAACGCGTATGTCACTTACGACAACGAATAAATAATATAATACTTATAACAATAACAAATACCTCAATAAAACATGGTATAAAAGATTTCCTGTTCAAATTGTCCAAAACTAAATCCAAAACGTCCTCTTTAGTCCAAGATGGCGGATAATCTCTGATCTGAAAATTAAAACTATTAACAGGATGTAACTTCTATAATTTTCTTTTTACATTTAGGCAGTATCCCACACATTACAGGGGAAACATAGTGTCCAGTCACTCCGATCATATTAAATTGTTTCCCAATTGAAATAATAAACATTACTACTTCAAAATCAAAATTAGACAAAGAGAACCCAATGTTATAATACTTTGTTCCCCATTTACCGCTAAATTTAGAGTTATCAATGAGTTTGTGTAGATACAACAAAATTAACAAAATAAATTAACAAAATATTTACCACAATCATAATAAATAGATCATCTTCATCATATATTTTCTCCATTTGCTCTTTCTCCAACATCATGACCGTCTGAAAAATATATATGATTAATTAAATAATAGAAGATATTTTCTTTTTATATTCTTTGTATGCAATTTAAAAATAGGTATGCGGATCCTAGTGTTAAGACACTCCGTTCCCCACTTTCCACCGAATTTTCGAGGCATTACGTGTTGAGTAGCGGATCTCAACATATAAATTATTTTATTACATTACTTCAAACTAAACAAAAATTTTCGCCATATAATGACTACAATAAAAATTTTTTTTTCACCTTCACGTTTTATCTTGCACACGACGCCGTAGGCAGAGGTAACTTAGTGTTAAGACACTCCGTTCCCAATTTCCGCCGAATTATGGAGGCATTGCGTGTTGAGTGGCGGAACTCTACACCGCGCTTTGCCTCGACACCAAAGCGAAGAAATTAAAATATACATTTAACTAAATATTTCATTTTCTCGAGTGGGGATCGAAGCAACAACCAGTCGCTTTTACAGTCATACTTGTGCCCCTGCACCCCAACTGACCTCAATTAATAATCTATTCACTGTCAATAAATCATGTTTTTTTTATAAGCGGGTGTTTTATATTACACAAATATAAATAAAATGTTCACCTTCCATTACTTAAAATTGAACAAAAAAATATTAACTAAATAGTCACTTCAATATAGTTAATAAAAGCTTCACGCTGTATTTCGCACATTGCAGGGTAGGCTGAGGTAGCCTGGTGTTAAGGCACTTCATTCCCCACTTTCTGCTGAATTCTGGAGGCATTGCGTGTTAAGTGGCAGAACTCAACGCCGCGCTTGTCCTCGACACCAGAGCGAAGAAATATAAATATAAATTTAAGTAAATATTTTATCTCCTCGAGTGGGGATCAAACCCACAACTAGTCGGTTTTACAGTCACAATTTGTGCCCCTGCGCCACGACTGGCCTCATAAATAAAAACAACTAAATAATGCACTCACTTTAGAATTCCTAGCCGTAACACATTTTTTTACTGGTACGGGTCTCTTGAACGGCCATTGAGGCAAATATCTCAATACTATATCATTTGTACTATTTATTATATAGTCTCTCTCGTGCACTGGTATATCCAATTTTGTTACGTCTAACACTTCTCTATGGAACAAAGTAATTTTTTTTTATATATTTATATATTTGATAAAGTAGGCACAGAGAATATAGTGTTAAAACACTCCGTTCTGGAGAACGAGATTCTTAAGATTAAATGGGTAGAAAGTGGAATTTCTACCAATTTTTTCTTTGGGAAGAGAAGTGAAAAAAAAAATCTTTTTTTGGTCCACTCTTGAAAAGTCTGGTGCCCACCCTAGATTTTTCAACAAAAAGATCAATTCGAAACTAAAATAATTAACTTACCCACACTAGAAAATATCTAAGATATGCCAAAGAGCTTAATATAAAGACACTCCGTTCTCCGTAACCAGAGCGAGAAAATGAAAATAATTCATATTTCCAAGTGGGAGTTATATTCTCAGTCAGTTATTAAAATAAAAATTAATACAATATACCTGACATCCTGATCTTTATTCAAAGACAAGTTAATAGTTAATTTTGGTTTTTTCGTTTGCTTCAACGGTCCCAATCTTTGGAAAGCGCTGACACGCTTCTGTCCCGGTTCTAAAGCATCTGGAGATTCAGAACCTTCGCGTTGTTCTGAAACTAAAAAAAGAAAGAATGCTCTAGAGAGTTCACGAGAAAAATAGATATTTATAGAATTATTACAGGCGTTGGGCTCTGCTACTCAACACACAATGCCTCCAGAATTCGGCGAAAAGTGGGGAACTCAACACTAGGTTCCCTCTGCCTACCCTGCTGTGTGTGGGATACAGCGAAGCTGATTTATTTATTTATTTTTTTATTTATTTATTTATTACAGAAAAAAATAATTTCAGATTAATGTGTGTACTTCATTTTATACAAAATGATATGCCGACGACTTCGATTCCAACTCGAGCGGTTTTTTTTACAATCAATCTATAATCGTTTTACCAACGGAACTCAACGTCACGCTGTGTCTTCCTACCAGAGACAGTTGCTATGAAACTGCGTCACTATGGCTTTATTAATGCTTCTAACGTGTGGGCAAGCGAGACGGCTATATTTCTTTTATACGAAAGAAAGAGATATAAGAGATGATGAAATGTTTACTTAAATGTATATTTCCATTTCTTCGCTCTGGTGTCGAGGTTAAGCGCGACGTTGAGTTCTGCCACTCAACACGCAATGCCTCCAGAATTCGGCAGAAAGTGGGGAACGGAGTGTCTTAACACTAGGTTCCCTCTGCCTACCCTGCTGTGTGCGGGATACAGCGTGAAACTGATTTATTTTATTTTAAAGAGATATAAATATTATTACCTTCATTATGCTGTGTTTCATCATACATATCTGTTGGAGAGTAAACTTGACGACGATTGACATTTTCATTTGATTTAAAATTTGACGACGGCATGTTAGAAGAAGATGGATTATAAATATTTCTATTTTCTTGATAACCTAGAACAATTACTTAATTCATTATTTTGATATGTATACTACGTCGAAAATCTGATTTGCTTGTTATAACTTATTAACGTAGCTAGCATCTATGTAAAGACATTTTACAAAGGGTCTGGGTCTTGCTTGATAAGCATGGGAAGGCTGCTGCAAAAGCGTCCTCAAAAAAATACTCTTCATTTTTTTCTCAACTTATAATTTTCCAAAAATATCTAAAATAATAATAATAATAATGAGCTTATTGATACCCATATTCAGTTTAAATTTCATGACGATATCTGTAATAGATACCGAGATAATAAGCTATAACGTTAAGGGTTTTAACCCCCTGACTCCCTCACTGTAAGGGTTAGAGACAAAAAAAAATAGTGTCACTATTTCAGATAAAATATAGAAAATAATTTATTAGAAGCCAGTGCAACCTTCCCATGCTTATCGGGGTAGACCCATTTCGCTACCCATAGATAATTGCTTGTAATTGTCACGAGAGAACGCTATTTATTAAATATTTTTTACAATTTTAACATTTTATATAGAAAAATACTTATTTAAAAAACATATAAATTAGTTGTAAGTAAAGTATAACAATTTCAACATAGTTAACTTGTTAAGAATGATTGATTTTCCAAGAAGGCAAATAATGGTCCCTATTTGGAGGAATGAATTATTTTCATTTTGCAACCTTGTTGTGACGAAATATGACTATAAAATGTTAAAAATAAAATGAAATAGATTATGAGTATTACAAAGTTTTTCATGTTTATATTATTGTAGGAATTTTAAATTAAATCCAACCTTCATCCATATAATTTTTGGGTGTTACATTTTGCTGTATTTTTATATTAATTTTTATATTGTCCTGAACAACTGTTCTTATATCCGATGAGATGGCTTCATGTAATTCTTCATTTAGCTTTTTCGATTTTTCTAGAATAAATTATATATATCACATTATTGAGACCAATAGTGGCGTAAGGGTCACCACAACCTGTCGCGCACTTGTGCGATAGTGGGGTCGATTTCCACTCTAGGAAATGAAAATATTTAATATGTTCATTTCCTCACTGGTAACGAGGCAAAGCGCGGCGTCGAGTTCTGCCACTCAGCAAGCAATGCCTCCAGAATTCGGCGGAAAGTGGGGAACAGAAGTGTTTTTATGGGATTGAAGTTGTGTTAGCACTAGGTTACCAGGTTTCCTTTACCTACCCTGCTTATGCACATACAGCGTGAAGCAATTTAAGAAGCAAAAAAAATAATTAATACTCCTACTTAAAACATATTTAGCAAATTATCAAAAGATTATTATGGCAAAAACCAGATTTAGCAAAGTTTTTAAAATCCTCAAGCAAGCAATAGCTATATAGTTTATATATATTTTTTGAATTACCTTCAGTTTTAATAGGAGCTGTAGCCGAACCAGAATGTTCTTGATTCTTTATTTCCATTTTCTTAGCAAATTGTTGTTGTATTTTCTTTTGAAAGTCAAATTCTTTTTTTACATTGAGTGTGTTTCTGAAATTATTCAATTAAAGATATTTATTATTCTCAAATAATATCAAAAGTGTATTTTTCAAAATATTGTACAATGTATTAATTGTGATGGTGCAGTGGTATAACATTGTATGGTTATGCAAATAACTTATCTTCATTTTATGGTAAGAAGACAAAGCATGATGTTAAGTTCTGTTACTACCACATAGAGCCTTGTAAATTAGATGGTGCATAGGGAACTGACTGCTTAAACACTAGGTTCCACATGCTTTCCATGGAATATTTAAATACATTCTTAAATATGTGTGTATTTAGATATTAAGATTTTTTGATAAATAGATCAAAGATTATGCCTAGTTTTATTTATTAATAATATTGATAGCATTACTTACTTTTTATCATTCTTAATATTTTTCTTTGTAAAAAGATCATCATCATTCAATTCCACAACTTCTGAAGTTTCATCAAAATTTATGAATGATGGACTGTCATATATTTCAAAATCATCAAATTGTAAATTTGTCTTATTTCCTTTATTATTTTGTTTCATAATAACATTTTTAGGAACAGGTCTTTGTGTCACAGTTTCTTTTTTAATCACTGTGCTTAATGTATTTGCATTTTGATTTTTATTTGCATTGGGTTCTGTAACTTTACTACTTTGACCAGTTCCCTCATTTTTAATACGTGCTTCAGGATCTTCTTGTTTACACACTTCAGTCTCTTTATTTTGAGTAAACATAGACCCTGATGGATGATTAAGGCCAGGACTAGAAAATCTGGGATTGAACTTAGAGTTACTAAACCGAGGACCTGACATAAGTGGTTGAGGTTCTTGAATAGCTCGTTTTTGAGTCAACTGTTGATGTAATTGTATAAGATTGGCAATAGTTTTCAATCCTTCCAACGCAGCCGCAGGATTCGATATCAACGGAGGTCTTATTTGATTTGTGGGTACAAGGTTTGGGTTTTTCTTTTTGCGCCAATACTTCTTTTTCTTCGTCGACCTGGAAATTTATATTTATATTAAAGGCGTAAATGTAAAGTGAGTGTGTTTTCATTTACTATAATTTTTATTTGTAATAGATAGATTAGCACTGTGTCAATAAGATCAAAAAGCTGTGGCTTTTTCCGTTCATTTACGTACGAATTATAATTATTGCGTGGATCAGACATTTTAAAATATTTCTTATATGTACTTATTTGTTCAATGATAAACAATTTAGTAAACAACACAGTTTCTGACAATTAGACAATGACGTTAGACATTAAAATTTGACAAATGTCGTAATTTGTGCCACAGAAAATATATGTTAAGGCATATAACAGAAGAAGATCTTTTAGTAAAAAAAAAGCTTATCTTATTATACTATACCAGGATATTATTTAAAGTATAATAATTATAAGGTCTCTTGTAACATTTAAAAAAAAATGTAAAAAATGTAAAATGTTTTACATTACTTTATTAAAATGTTACAAAAGTGAGTTAAGACGCGTGTGTATTAAGAACATGTTTGTTGGTAAGAAATCCAATTTTGAAGGAAAGTTATACTATAATAAACTATTATTTTTTAATGTGTATATTTAATAACATGTAAATCCTGCAGCACGGCAGATTGAGACATTATCAAGATGTCTCATTTTCGCCACCCTTCTACAATAATGAATTATGGATTTGAATATATTCTAAGCCAATCAAAACTTAGTTATGTATTTTTTTTACAATTGATAAACATTAAATATCATGATTGCATTTATAAAGAATATAAAATAATAAACTCAGCCAATTGCTGGCGAAATGATTGATGTTATCATCATACGCAATCTATTTTATCTACTTCGACTTTATGCACAAAAGGTTCATCTTAAGTAATTATTCTGTCTTTTCTTATATGCTCTGTTTTATCGTAATGGTTCTACCAAACATCTTTAGGAAGAACTGAGGCTTTGGAAATTAATGCATTCTTGAAATAAATTATAATAGGTCCTTTTTTTTCCTAAATGAAGGTTTTTCTCGTAAGAGCTGATGATGATAAATCTGCCACTGTATGATCGATGATCAAATTTCTGGACGTATCACATTTGTGAATCAATGATTATATGAGTATATGTGTATTCCACACTAATGCGGAGTGTGGATGTGTAACCACAGGTGTGAATTAATGATCACATAACACATATTATGTGTTGATGTGTTGTACAAATCATTGAGGCCGTAGTGGAGCAGGGGCACAAGGCTGTGACTGTAACACGACGGTTGTGGGTTCGATCCCCAATTGAAGTCTTCGCTTGAGCACCAAGGCAAAAAAACGGTGTTCAAAAAAAAAGTTCTTCTCTTCATCTATAAAAATTAAGAAAGTACAGTAATCAAACTTTTAGTTAAAGCCTTTCTTTCCATAAAAACATTCCACATTGCAACTATTAATACTGATTGTATGTTTTTATAAATAAAAGGTTCAGATCAGATTAGATTCAGGTCATATCTACCAACCAGTGGTTGAACAGGCAAAAGGTAGCTAATGGTGGGAAGAGAAAAATATTTACACATAATATAGCCTACATATTATGTGTAGGTAATATATCTCGCTTCGTCGTGGCACAGCGTGCAAGTAAATTCAACGGAAAATGGGGAAAGGTGGAACCTAGTTTTCCTTTGTACTAGGACTTCCAATCCCGCAGCCAGATCTAAATCTCGGTATTGTGGGACTGGAAATACCGCGGGATTCTGGCATTTGCGGGATCCCACATAAAGGAAATTGTATTATTAATATAAATAAATCAACGACTTAGCTAAAGTAACTTTACTTTTATTAAGGTATTGCTATTGGCATGAGAACAAACCTTTTAAATGTAATAGAAAATGTAAATAAATAGAGAAAAAAATAATTTTGACAGACAGACATTTAACCAGAATTTTGGTAAAAGGCCCTCGGTATTTATCTTACGTTTCTTCATTAATTTATGTAAAGTTCTTTCTTTATAATTCAAACATATTAGCTCCATTTAGCCAAAAAATGTATTCGATTAATCAGATTTCGAATCTGAAAACGAAAAAAATAATTCTTCATATAAATTTTTTTCTAGTCCCAAAAATCCCGCGGATCACGTAACCTTAAAGCCGCAACTCGCGGGATTGGAAAATGATGCGGGATTCCGCAATATCGAGATTTCGGTATACTGGGATTGGAAGGGCTACTTTCCACCATACTATATGCAGGATACAACTTGAAGCTATGATATGTAACATAAGCCTATTGGTACAAGTTCTACATTTCTATTTAAAAATTCATCAATCACTCTTTTATAAAAATTAGCTTCACACTCTATCCCGCACTCAGCAGGGTAGGTTAGTACGGAACCGAGTGTTAAGACACTCCGTTCCCCACTTTCCACCAATTTCTGGTGGCATTGCGAGTTGAGTGGCGGAATTCAACGCCGCACTTTCCCCTCGATACCACAGCGAAGAAAAGAAAATATAATTGTAAATAAATATTTCATCTCCTCAAGTGGGGATCGAACCCACAACCAGTCGGTTTACAGGCACACTTTGTGCCCCTGCGCCACGACTGGCCTCATCACTTTTTAATATCATTTCTATATTCCCGAAATAAATATCCAACGTTTCAAGTTCCAAAAATGCCGTCCAACCAAAAACACGTTGTTTAAAGTATGCATTAAACGTCGTATATCCGAGCACAAAATGCAATATTACTTGTTAAGTCCACTTGACCTGCGCCCCTTACACAGGCTGTTTTATTACCACTTCGCTCTACGAAATTTTACATAGAAATTTATATTTAAAACATAATGTAAAACTTAAGATCCCATTATCACTTCAATGAAGGGATATTTTATATATTAAGCGGAAGTTTTAATTAACGTTCTTTGATATATAAAGTGTATTGGTTTTAATGATTATTACGTGATATAAGGCAATGGTTATATGGCAAACTGCCTTTTGTTTATTTTTTTTTTAATGATGCGTTTATATAAATTATATGTTGTAATATTACTAAAATAAATTTACGTTAGTTGGTTAGTTTTTTTTATCTAATTGAAAATATGAATATTTTATATAAATAATTGCTTACGTAATACTATGTTTTTTAAGTTATACCTATTTAAAATTATTTGCATTTTTGTTTTATGTACGCAAATCTTCAATTTGCATATATAAAACAAAAAATTGTAATATTAAGTTTATTTAAATAATTTCATAATTATCATTTAATACAATAATACATTATATTGAATAACTAAGCTACCTTACCATATTTTTTTTATTTAACCTCCATGTTCAAGTAATTTTATTATCTATATTTTTTCATTCGAAAGCATACTTATACATAAGTAATTTTGCTTTTATGCCTACATGTATTATCTTTACAAATATAAAAAGAAAATATTTACATAATTTTTCAGTGTCACTTTGTCTAGACTTTCGAAAAGAAAAGCTTAGGATAATAGAAGTTGCCACTCGTTTTTCACTTTACTTAACTCAACATCAGACAGCGCAAATTGTTTTTCTATTCTTTAGAAAATTAAATTACACCACAATTCTGTGTTTATGTGGAAAAAGAAGAAATATTATAAGCTATATTTGTATTCCTAGAAAAATATAAAATGTTAGCATATCTTTTATTAAAATGAGCAATAATATAATATTTCTTTCTGGTTTGTCCATTTAAAAAAAAAATATCATGATTTTTCCCAGGGAAAAGTTAGTGTTGATATGAATTATTTGCTTTCCACGCAAGTTAGAGAGGTACATAAATGAGGCTGTCATGGTGCAGGGGCACAACCGTGCGACTGTAAGCACAATGGCTGTGAGTTCTATTTCCATTCGGAGGAATGAACTACTTACTATCTTCATTTTTTGTTCTGGTAACTGGTCAGTTTTTTGCTCTGGTAACGGGATAGTTGTGTTACCGCTAATCGCAATATCTCCAAAATTCGGCGAAAAGTAGGGAGCCTAAGTGTCTTAATGAGAACGGAGTGTCGTATCAATAGGTTCCCTCTGCCCACCCTGGTATGTGCAGGAAACAGCTTAAAAAAGAATATTGATCCAGTCTACGTTTTATACGCGATTTCTTAATAATAACGAGATTTGGAGAACGGAAAGATTCATCACCAGTCTTTTATATAGTCAGATGTGTTGAAACAAGATAGTAATAAGAATTAAACGCTTACACATCACCCTGTATATCGATGACCTTTTGAGATCGAGCTCCTAAATTAGGACCTATCGAATCTTCACAGGAATAATTAAATAATTTGCACCCGTCAGTCTGTACAGTGGCTTTACATGTGGAGGTGATACGGTAATAAATTGTGACATTTTCCTTATTCCTTCTATAACAGTTAGTTTTATTATAATTCGCGAATTAAATATATATTTAGACGTTAAGCAAATTGTATTTAGTTTTAGTTAGTTAGTTAGTTTTTTTTGTTTTTTGTATATTAAAATTGATATGTTAATTTATTTTCCATAATATCCATAGTCTGTAGTTATTTTTTTTATTTGTGATTGATGTATGTATGTATAGCGTATATCTATAGTATTCCAAAACAATAGGTTTGATGACTAAAAATCGATTTATAATTATTTAACTAAAATATTCAACAAATTTCCATAATTTAGTTATTATTATTATTTATTTATTTTTTAATTTATTATTTATTTTATGAGCTATAAAAATATATGTAATATTTGTATCTTACTTTAAAATTATCTGAAAAAAACTTAACTTTAATTGTTTATGGAACTATTGTTCTTTCTTCAAGACCAAATGAATAATAATAATTTTGATAAGCTTTCAGAGAATCGTTACGTACCTATATTAATTATTATAATAACAGTATATAGAATATTTATAAAATATAATTTTATTTCGCAAGATTCGTATTCTTCAAAATATATAATATGCACTTCGTGTTGAAACATAAGCAATGTGTTTTCAAAGTACTAGAATATATTTGAGAATTTTCGGATTTCTCTTGAGAAAACGTCCGATAATACGTAAACCGAAGAAGTATAAAAGATTTGGGGTTAAGAAGTTGAGAGTAAAATGGCGAAAACCATCTTGATTTGGTAAATATAATGTTTTTTTTTAATAATATGATTGATAGTTTTAGGTTCCTATAATTTATAAATCCGAGCGCATTATATAACGCTTATAGCACTTGGTGTAGCTTTTTACTGGACGATAAAAACGTGTTTTTTAATTTTTTAGTTAATAATTTATTTTAAATATGGTGATTTAGTTTTTAAGGTCCCAAATTCATATTAAATGCGATAATTATGGTTTAATGTCTATATTTTTAAATATTCTTAGTAAAAGTAAAGACAAAAGGACATTCCACGAGACAAAAAGTTTCATGGAATCGACTATAATAATGTTTTAAATGGCTGACTATATAAACTTTGATATTTGTAATGTTAATTAGAAGTTGTAAAAAGAAATTACTTTTCAGCCATAAGTTGAATTTTATTTCTGTTTTTTTTTCTAGTTTACCATCGAGCGGAGAAACTATAATAAATAAAAAAAATTGCAGTCGTGGTGCAGCGGCACGAAGTGTGACTGTAAAACCGACTGGTTGTGAGTTCGATCCCCACTGAAATATTTACTTAAATTTATATTTCCATTTCTTCACTCTGGTGTCGAGGCAAAGCGCGGCATTGAGCAACAGGCAATGCCTCCAGAATTGGAGAAAGTGGAGAATGGAGTGTCTTAACTCTCTGCCTACCCTGCTGTGTGCGGGATACAGCGTGAAGCTGATTTTTTTTTAAATCGCACGTGTGAAGATTGAACTTACGACCATGGCGTTTACAGTCAAAAAGGTTTTAATTACATAAATAAAAAAAAATGATCATTTTACTTGTGAGCGTCAATTAAAAAATTTCCAAGTATATTCCAATTTGGAATTAAGTTCCCGTGTGTTTTAAATTAATATTTGTCAAGAGTAAGCTCGCTACTCGAACGAAGCTTTTATTTTTATCAATATTTTAAATACTAGTGACCTACTTTCCTTATTATATGTAGTATGGTAATGTTTCATTTCGTTGTGCAATTTAATAATATGAACAGAAATCTAATCGTGTATATGCGATGGACGTGGGTTTGACTCTTGAGAATAGTTCTATTATGTTTTTAGTTTCACGCTGTAGTACCCCACAGTTAGCAGGACAGTCAGAAGGAACCTAGTGTTAAATTACTCTGTTTCCCATTTTCCGCTGAATTTTGGAGGCATAGCGTGTTGAGTGGCGGTACTCAACGCCGTGCTTTGCCTCTACGCCAGAGTAAAGAAATTATATATTAAATATATTAAATATTTGGATTCGAATCCAAGAGGCGCGCGGAGAACGCAGTGTCTTGATAACAATTTCTTTCTTCTTACTCTACATCTACATTTAGAAAGAGGTGTAAATAAAATATAAAAAACCGTTTACCTCTACTATAATACCTAAACGCTATAAATTAGACATATTATTTATTAATTGGCCGATGATGAAATGAGACCAGTCGTAGCACAGCGGCACGAAGTGTGACTGTAAAACCGACTGGTTGTGGGTTCGATTCCTACTCGAGGAGATGAAATATTTACTTAAATTTATATTTCCATTCTTTCGCTCTGGTGTCGAGACAAAGCGTGGCGTTGAGTTCTGCCATTTAACACGTAATGCCTTCAGAATTCGGCAGACAGTGGGGAACGGAGTATCTTACACTAGGTTCCCTCCGCCTACCCTGCGGTGTGCGGGACACTGCGTGATTCCTTAATATTTCGTACGCTTAGTTTTCTAAGACGCAACGTAAGCTAATATTTAAATAGTTTTTTTATATTTCAGGTTCATATGTACGACTTTAGTGAACATTTCTCATACTTTTAACAAACAACCTACGGAATATCACGGATTTTGCTTCAATATGCATTTAAACTACATGTTCAAGTTGAAGAAACTGCAAAATTGTACAGTAGTTGTTGGAGATTTAAAAGTTATGCCGTTTGAGAAGTCCACTGCAGACGATTTTAAAAATATCACGTTTCCTAAATTGAAAGAGGTTAGTATTTTGTTTTTTTTTGTCGGTGGTTATAGGTTCAATCCATATTTGAAATGAAGAAAGTAAAGTTTCACTCTTTTTCCCGCATAGCAAGATAGGTAGAGGGAAGTTAGTGTTAAGACATTTTGTTCTCCATTTCCGCCCAATTTTCTAACTATTATGCGTTGAGTGGCGGAATTCAACGCCGTGCTTTGTCTTATTACAAAGGCGAGACAAACAATACAGATTATTTCTACTGATTCGTACTCGATATAATAAATATATATAATTTATTGTCTTTATTGATCTCTCAAAAACGCGGCCTTAGACTACTCCATTCAATCTCAGTGGTTTTGAAATTGGGCAGAATATCAAGAATGGAGTGACTCGTCTCGAGGCATGAAGAAGAAAGTACTATAAAAGGATTTTAAAAATTCTTTCGTTTCAATAACTTTTACTTAGAGAAAAAAATAATATTTTTATTTATATGCAAATCTATATTTGATACTATTTTAAATATTTATTGAATACTGTATTGGTTCAAGTATTATTTATATGAGATAAAATGTGAAGCTATCGAAGTACGGACGATCCTTTTTAAACTTATATTGAAATAAATATACTTTTATAGAAGCTTCGGCACACATACAAAAAGTAAATATTAAGCTTGTTCTATGATTTTTATATAAAATTCATTTAGAAATAGTATTCTTTTTTGGTAAATTTTATTTTTAATTCTCTATCTGCTTATATTTAGTTAGATAATTTCTTTATTTAAGAGTGCAATAAATTATACATCTTAGTAAAAAAGTTTTTTCTGCTTTTTACGTTGTATAGAGAAAGAATCTACGAGTAAGTCACTGAGTTCCATTTGTATCATTTTGTAGTAGGTCGAGATCCCATTGCTTAAATCTGTTTTTCTATTGAAACTTATATTTAAGATGATGATGATGATGATGAATGATACATGATAGTAGAATAAATTACACTAAGAAACTAGAAGAATCCTGCCGCAATCAACTTTACTTAAATTTTTTCCTAATGCGTTTTTGGAGAAAATTGCATTAACGTGTTTTTTTTGTGAATCCCACATCATTTGAACGGAAATCTCATAAGGAATTGGAAAACCAAGGTTGCCAGCTGTCAGTCTGCTGCAAGCTCATGGTTGCCTGATTTACAGGTCAATCATCTTACAATTTTTATTTTTTTCCCCACAAAATGCCTTATTGTCACTTATTTAAAAAAGAAAAATATATGGTGTCGCCGATTTTTTTTTAGAATTCGTAAAATTTAATATTTTTGTCATACAACGTCAGTACGTTGTATTACATATAATTAACTATTTGTGCAGCGCACGCGCTTAAAGAAATTCGATGGCATTCCTTATTATTGTTATTTCGTTATTTAAGACTAACTAAGACTTATACCGTAATGTTATATTGCCTATAGCTATATACTTCTGAAGAATGCAGCTTTCATATAAAACAAAAAGAAAGTAAATCGGACCAGTACATCCAGAGATCTTAGCGTTTAAACAAACAAATAAACTCTTCCGCTTTATTATATTAGTATAGACTAGTATAGATAGAAAAATAAAAGCGATCGTGGTATAATGAGGTATTTCACTGTAAACGTAATGATTGTGGGTTCGATTTCTATTTTTGCCAAATGGACCATAATGGGTTCGAACTCAAGCGCAATGTGGATGGGGACGGATGTCAGAATGTCTTAACCCTAGGTTGTCTCTGTTTACATTGTTGTTCGGATAAAGTGATTCGCAGCTAAGCTTTTAGTATAAAATCTTTAAAAAAAAGTCACAATCATTACGATTAGTCAAACAAATACCCCCACTCAGCAAAGTAGGCAAAGGCAACTTGGGAACCCAGTGTTAAGATGCTCTGTTTCCCACTTTCCGCGAATTTCCACGGTTTTCCTTATACTAAAGCGAGAAAATGTAAATAATAAATATTTTATTTCCCCAACAATAAATCGAACTTCAACTTAACAAATGAGTTCATAAGTTAATTCGATATTAATTTAAAACAACTGTCAAACATCGACCCCCCCTAATTGACAGAGTGCCTTATATTAGCAACCAAGCACCGAATTGATATCAATTGAAGTCACATTACGGTTAATTTACAACGATCATATTCGGTTCACAATAAAATAAATGAAATATTAATTATTATTGGCCGTAAATCAGAGGTGGAGTGCTATTGTGCAATTATCGTAGTTAATTGTATAATATGATGTTTTCTGAGGCCAGTCGTGGCGCAGCGGCACGAAGTCTGACTGTAAAACCGACTGGTTGTGGGTTCGATCCCCACTTGAGGAGATAAAATATTTACTTAATAAGAATTTATATAAATTTAATTTCCATTTCTTCGCTCTGGTGTCGTGGCTAAGCGTACGGTACTAAGGTATCCATCTGCCTACCCTGCTGTGTGCGGGATACAAGCGTGAAGCTGATTTAATTTTTTTTTATGTTTTCGAGGCGCAGTAGCTGTCATGTCACGGTTGTGGGTTCGATCCGCGTCTGGGGGATAGTTTGTTTTATAAATATATTTTCTCGTGCGGTGTTAAGTTCAAGTCCCTACTAAACATAGCGATAAAGTAGAGAATAGAGCATTTATTTTAAGCAGGAAAAGCATAACTTAGCTATATTCACTCTACTCTGCTGTGTGTGGGAAAGCGTTTCTTAACGTATGATAAAAAAATTGAAGGGGTCATGGCTTTGGGACAGCTTCTGACTGTAAACGATACGGTGGTGGGCTCGATTTCCACTTAGGGCAATGATGACATTTAATTTATTTTAATTTCCTAGCTCTAGTAAACGAAGCGCGGCGTTGAGTTCCGCCAAGTAAACTGAGTCCTAACTCGAGGTTCCCTCTGCCTAAGCCGCTTTTTTTATAAAAAAAACCCAATTTTAATGTTTCATTTTGTTACAGGTTACAGGCTATATGGTTGTTTATCGTGTATTCGGATTGGAAACATTCAGTGATTTGTTTCCGAATCTAACCCGTATTCGTGGCAATACTCTTGTGTACAACTACGCACTGATTGTATACGATTTGCCTAACTTGAGAGAGGTATGTAAAATACTGAATAAGCTGTACTTGAGACAGTCTAAAAGTAAATGTGAAGGTTGTGGGTTCGATATTAAATCGGATCCTTTCCGGATTTTTAATTCTCTTCTGGTAACTTGACAAAGTGTAGCGTTGAGTTTCACCACTCAACATATAATATGTCAAAAATTGAGTGATGCCTAGGGACTGGAGTGTTTTTGAATAGGTTGCCTCTGGCTGCTCCATGTGGGATACAGTATGAAGCTGAAAAATATATATTTTACAAGAAAAAGGTGGTGGGTTCGATTCCATTCGAGTAAAACAACATTTTCAAATCCCTGCTTTGGTGATGAGCTAAAGCGCGACGTCGAGTTCCGCCACTTAAAATGCAATTCCTCCAGAATTCAATAGAAACTAGAGAACGGAACTCTTTTAATGGAAACGAAGCGTCTTAGCACTTCCCAGGTTTCATCTACAAATTCGTGCAGCGCCACGACCATTGGCGTATTTAGATATATTTTCTGGAGGGAACCTGGACTTTGCCTTGAACAGATACGTTTGTGTAAATGTTGTTTTGTTTAATTTTTCGGGGCAAATTAACGCTAAGTTCCCTCTGCCTACCCTGCTGTGTGCGGGATACAGCGTGAAGCTTTAAAAAAATATATATTATAAGTAATTTTTTTGGGGTGGGCCAGACTACTATGAGGTGGGTACGGCCCAGCTGACTCCCCCCCCCCCCCCTCTCTTCTTGCGCCCATGGCTATGACTGGCTTAAAACGTGATAGAAAAAATCATTCTTATATTATTTCATTTTCAGATCAGTCTAAACGGCTTACTAAAAATAGACCGGGGTGGTGTCATAATATGGGGTAGTCCCCTAACCTGTAACGTGGACACCATCGACTGGGACGCCATAGCGCCGGGTTCCCGTCACATATTGAGTAAGCCGGATAAGCACTGCAGTTTTCCTTGCACTTGCTCTAGAAACATAGCTACGAATCGATGTTGGAGTAATAAGTAAGATTTTTTTCCTTTTTTTTTAAGCGTAATATGACTCCTAAGAAACAAAAAAAAAATAACTTCACGTTGTATCCGGCACATAGGGTAATTTGGGAACCTAATATCCGTTCTTCACTTTCCGCCGGAATTTCGAAGCATTGCTTGTTGAATAGAGGAATTCAATGCTGCTCTTTGTTACTAAAAAAAAAATCAGCTTCACGCTGTATCCCGCACACAGTAGGGTAAGCAGAGAGAACCTTGTGTTAAGATACTCCGTTCCCCACTTTCTGCCGAATTCTAGAGGCATTGCGTGTTGAGTGGCAGAACTCAACGCCGCGCTTAGCCTCGACATCAGAGCGAAGAAATGGAAATATAAATTTAAGTAAATATTTCATCTCCTCGAGTGGGGATCGAACCTACAACCAGTCGGTATTACAGTCACACCTCGTGCCGCTGCGCCACGACTGGCCTCAGCAAAGAAATAAAAAAATATTAAATAACTTATTTTGCCGAGCTAGTATCGAATCCACAGCCGTCGCGTTTACAGTCACACGCTTGTTCCCCATGCGCCACGACGATCTTTAAAAAATATTTGACTATTAATAATCATCAAATACTTCGTATACATTTTATTCGCCAGTCGTGGCGCAGGGGCACAATGTGTGACTGTAAATGCGACTGGTTGTAGGTTCTATCTCCACTAGAGGAAAATGAAATATTTATTTAAATTTATATATCCATTTCTTTGGTCTGGTGTAGAAGCAAAGCGCGGTGTTGAATTCCGCCACTCAACGTGCAATGCCTCCATAATTCGGCGAAAAGTGGGGAACGGAGCGTTTTAACACTAGGTTCCCCGTGCCTAACCTGCTGTGTGCGGGATACAGCGTGAAGCTGATTCGATTTTATTTTAAGTTTACGTTCTAAATAAACATCTTGCACTGTCTGTTTTCATAATATATTTTTACCTATATGTATGGTTACCCAACTCGCGCTTACTTTTCATCATCGTATGTAAATATATAAATATGTATTTATATGAACTTCGAAGCGTAACCAACGACCATTTCTCTATTTCTCTATAATTGTATTATATATTTTGACTTTTCCAGTTTAACTACATATTAGTTACATAATATTAGTAGTTAATTATAACTAATGTTAATTTTCTATATGATCATTTTGTTAATTAGTAGTTAAATTATATGCTAAGTTAATTAATAGGTTTGTAGCTAATTTCAATTTGAGGCCAGTCGTCGCAGGGGCACAAAGAGTGACTGTAAAATCAACTGGTTGTGGGTTCGATACCCACTCGAGGAAATGAATTGTTCATTTAAATTTATATTTTCATTTATTCGCTTTGGTGTCGAGACAAAGCGCTTTGAGTTCCGCCATTCAATATGCCTATTGGGTGCCTGGAGAACGGAGTCTCTTGACACTAGATTCCCTTTGCCTACCCTGCTGTGTTGCGGGATACAGCGTGAAGCTGATTTGATTTTTAATTTTAATTGATTTTTAGCTAATTTTAGTAATTATTTGATATCTAATAGTGAAAACCGCATTTAAATTGGTTAATTCGATTGGTTGAGTCGACATAAACAAACAGGCAAACAAATAAAAAATTGAAAAATTGGGTTCTGCCACATTAATAAAGATCCCCAATAAAAAAAATCTTATAGATGATACTTCCATGTACAGA
Organism: Heliconius erato demophoon; assembly: GCA_018249695.1. Classification (NCBI taxonomy): domain Eukaryota; kingdom Metazoa; phylum Arthropoda; class Insecta; order Lepidoptera; family Nymphalidae; genus Heliconius; species Heliconius erato. The sequence goes on from DWQW01001037.1 coordinate 34,426, forward strand.
CACCGATCGGTTACAATCTTATTATAAGTATAGATTTTATTTTCTCCGAGTTGAAATCGAACCTACAACCGTCACTTTTACGACAATTCATTATAATATATAAATAAAAATATATATATATTATAAAAATAAATATAAATTCCATACATACTGTTTACAAATATTTTCACTTTGAAAAGAGCTACATGATTTACGCTTTATAACATTTTAATTAAAATTATTATAACTGTCCATATCGTCAACAGTATTCAGTACAAGAATGTTGATTTTGTCATCATTGTTATATGTAAATAATAATATTATTAAAATATCATCCATAGTATTTATTTCACTCTTTGCCTTATAATAAACATGGGCCTTTTATTATAATTATTTTATATTTTCTGCAATATTTTTTTAAATATTCTATTACATTTTCAAATATTACTCAATTTCTATTATTAATTATTTATTTCTATTATTATATATTATTATTATTTTTTTTTTTTTTTCTATTATTAATCGAGTATTATAGAATTTGAAGTGTCCTGCTTATTTGGAGATATTGCTTCTTAGAAATATATACGAACACTTTGCTTGAAATAAATGAAAATACGAACATTATCCTATTATGTCAGTAATATTTCAATTATTTTCCTTTTATTGCGGCGTTATTTCTTAGCGCGGCGTTGAGCTTCGCCACTCTACTGAGATTTGATCCTATAAATATATGATACATGTTACACAACATACAGACAGAACACACACACACACACACACACACACACATACACACACACACACACAATTTACATTACACACATTCGTACATTAACACACGTTAAACATTTCATTTCAGAAAGTGTCAAATCTTCCTCGAGGGACCGGAAAGCTATAATTGTAGTAGTAAATGCTTCGGTTGTCGCAACACTAACTCTAACATTTGTACTCTATGTAGAGAGTTTACATATAAAGAAACATGTGTGTCAAAATGCCCGAAGAATACGTAAGTTTTAATGTTATTATCTTATTTATAGTGTAAGTATATTTATTATATATTTTTTTATATTTTTGTGTGAGAGTGTCTCACCGAGGTACGCTACTATCAAACTATGCAACGGTTTTAATACGGTTTTTCATAGAAAGAAAAATAGAGGAATAAGAGAAACGCGTACCGAGAATATCAAAGATTTTTTTCAGCTTCACGCTGTATCCTGCACGCAGCAGGACAGGCAGAGGGAACCTATTGTTAAGACACTCCGTTCCTCACTTTCTGCCGAATTCTGGAGGAATTGAGTATTGAGTGGCAGAGCTCAACGCCGCGCTTTGCCTCGACAAAGCCAAAGCAAAATATTTGCCATATCACAAAGTAACGGAAACTTAGTGGTTTTTAATTTTGGTCACCACATTTTGTCATATTTAGTAATAAAAAATGAAATTTTTAAAAATATATTTTTAAAAATTTTCAGTTTCATTCTAAGTGACAGCAACTACTGTGTGACAGAAGACGAATGTGAGCATTTGGGTCGTTGGGCGTGGAACAACACATGCTTATCTGAATGTCCTATCAATTATGACAGATCGGTGTTAGCTTCTGGAAAAACGACTTGTGTTCTTTGCTATGATTGTCATAAGGTATGTATTTCTATATTTTTTTTTGTACCCACAATTATGATTCTTCACAGATGTATAAATTAAAATATACAATCTATATAAATTTCTTAATTACATAAATTTACAATAAATTTGAATCTTTGAACACTCTTTTTATGATTGATAAGATAAAATAAATACACATTTTTACAATTCATATTTTATTTATTATTGCTCCTCTTTAATACATTGTGAGGAAGTAGGAAAGCTGTTGACTGTAAACATGATGGTTGTGCGTCCATCCCCACTCACTGAAATCTTTCAAATCTATCTTATTGTATCCTTCGAGCTTCCATATCAAGTGACACATCACTCTGTTCCCTTATCACCCGAAAATTTTAAAATTACAATTTTTATTTCAGACATGCTGGAATCTCACAATACAAGCACTATCGTCCATTCAAGCAGCTGAAAAATGTGTTTACGTGAATGGCTCCTTAATCATTCATATATGGTCTATACCTAATGTGGCTGATGAATTGCGATATTATTTAAAAAATATTAAAGAAGTAACTGACTATATTCATATTTACAGTTCCATTAGTCTTACTTCGTTAGATTTTTTGTCATCTTTACAAAAGATCGGAGGAGAGCGGCTGTTACATAATAAATACAGTTTAATAGTTTATGATATGCATAATTTACAGAGCCTTTTTGTACCAAACGTCACTGAAAATCTTAAAATAGATAAAGGAACCCTAAGGTTCTATAGAAACCCAATGCTTTGTATGCATGAAATAAATAAACTAAAAGATAAATTCCCTATTCCACCCACTAAACTTGATTTACCCCAGGGTTTAAACGGTTACAGCGGAGGTTGTAATTCAGTGTCTTTAAATTTAAAAATTAAAGAAATGAATGAGACATCAGCCATTGCAACCTTTCATCCACAAGCTGTAGACGTTCATTATACAGTGTTGTACGTCAAAATACCTCATGGAGTTAATACGACAATTGTACCAGAAAGTTGCAGTGATTTCGAATGGTCCGCAATAAATGTTATAGAAACAACTGAAGATATTATCGAAGTTCCGCTAAAACATCTTCGTCCGGCGTCTAACTATGCAGTTTGTATTGAACAGTATGAACCTGCATCACGACTTTTATCTAGAAGTAGTATTGTTAAATTTAAAACTTTAGTTGGAAAACCTGAACCACCTTTCATATTAGAGTTAGTAGCGTCCTCGTCTAGTGTCATAGTTATTAGATGGGTAGATCATTTAGATTATAGAAATGATATTGTACGTTACGAATTAGATGTTGTATTGATAGATATAATTGATAAATATATTTTTGCTAGAGACCATTGCGATAGTCGGGATGAAGACTTGTATGATATAGATTTTGCTCGTCACGCGAAAGTTATGCGTCCGCCCAAAAATTATGAAAAAGGTTGTGAATCCATGTGTGGAGTCCTATCTTCAGTTACAGTTGGAGCGATGGTTGAAGAAGGTTTTGATGTCTGCGATACGATTACAAATTGTGATATTGAATCCGATCGTCCTAAGAATTCTACTGTTAACGGTTTGGTAAAATCTTTAGCTTTAAATATAAACGGCAGAAAGAAAAAGTTTCAAGTAGGTGAGTTGGCACCGTTCAGAGATTACAGGTTTAGATTACGAGCTTGCACTAAGGATAGCTGTAGTCGATCAGCTAGAGGCGTAGTAAGAACATTACATTCTAAAATAGCTGACGTTTCATATATATCTTTGGCTAGTGCAAATATATCTGGACACATTTACGTCAAATGGGATCCACCGGACCGAACAAATGGACCCATTCTTTCGTACACAATAGAAATTTACCCTAATGTTAGGTCGAGTGATATGAAATATTTGGTACCACAGTCTTGGTGTGTTCCCGGAAACATGACGGATATTATTGTCAAATCTAATAAAGCTAGTAAATATCTTGTAAGAGTTTGCTCTACTACGTTAGTTCACGCGTATATTTGTAACGATTGGACTAAAGTAGAGATATCCAAGGAGTACCAGCCAGTGTGGTGGTGGTGTGGTGTGTTATTTGGAATATTTTTAAGCGTATTTTCGTGTGTCATCGGCTACAAATTAAGGAGTAGAAAAAGTGATACTATACCGCTATTCGATGCTACTTTTATTCATAGACAGGAAAGTGAACCGCCAGCCAGTATGATGGCAGACTTTGTTTCTATTTACCCAGTATCCTGGCATGAAATGAGAGAATTGTCGTAACCATAATTATGTTTAATATTAAATGTGTATGTTATATATTTTGAATATAATTTTAAGAAATACAGAATGTAATATTTATAATTAAAATGCAATGAGATTATAAATTGTAATAAAGTACATACGTAATATTTCGTATTTATTCCGTGTATTTTTTACTAAAATTATATAAGGGTCATAATCAGAAAAAGTGTACATTTTGAGTCTTTTCTTGTCCCGCTACTTTGAATACGTTTTAAAAATACAATTTTATAGATAAGTCAAATATTTTGCCATTTTAGATATATTTATTT